>JAPYZA010008337.1:0-17116 GCA_030522685.1 Eupelmus azureus | reverse complement strand
ACACACACACACACACACACAGCGCGGGCAGCTCCCGTACGGCACCGGCCGGCAAATTCAAAATTCCCGCGCCGGCTCGAAAAAGTTCTCTCTTACCTTGAAAACATATATGAAGCGGACGTCAGTTCGATTCTCTCCTCCAGCGGCGAATTGACAGCTAGCGTCCCGCTGCCGTCCTGTCACTTTCAGCACACTTTCTCACGTATGATTAATACAACACTGACGGAGAGTACAAAAAAGAAGACGCGTCGCGTCTATCTTCGCGCGAAAACGGCTCCGGCTTTTCGAAGCCGGCTCTCTCGAATCGCGAAGGAGACGCAGCGCAGAGAGAGAGAAGAAGCGCGGGAGCGGCAACTCTCTGCCGGCACTCGCACGCCTCTCTTTTGTTTCTGCAGAGTTGCGCGTCGCGCGAAGCTCTTTAGCGCGCACCAGAAATAAATAAATTATAATCGCGCACTACTGGGAGAAGACGCGAGTGTCCTTAGGGAGTCGAGCGCAGTGTAAAGGGGCAGCGTCTAGCAGCGCGGCGGGCCGCTGGTCGGCTTAGTCGGCCGCTTGGTTAAAGTTCCGGTACAACTGCTGCTGCTTGTAAAGCTGGGGCTGGATGAACTTCTGCGGCTTCCCTCCTCGCTGCACGAGCCGTTCATTATACATAGAAATCCTCCTCCTCCTCGAGTCGCACTGTCCTTGATGTATAACGTGTCGAGCAACGCCGGGGGGCACAGCTTTTTCGTCGATGTCACACACACAGAGCGCGCGGACAATGTAAAAAAACGTCGTCGGCGACGAACGCGGGCAGAAGAGAGTCACAACCGGCTGCCGCTGGGCCAAAGCAGGCTGAGTGTACCGCGCTTTAGGGCCGATTAAAGCCGACTGAGCCGCTCGGCCGAGAGCGCTTCCATCTTCTTCCACTACCACGCTTGGTCTCTCTCTCTCTCGAGCCGCCGCCGCAGAGCCGCCGCCGCAACGCCGCTCCCTGCTATAGTAGTATACGCACGCCGACACCGGCGCCAGGTCCGTACGCTCACGAGGGGGCGCCTTTTCCCTCTCTCTCTCTCTCGGCTGTCTGGCTGTCTCTCTCTCTCTCTCTCTCGATCGACTGGGAGAGTTTCTCCCTACTCTGCCCTCTCTGTGTGTGTATATAGCGTGCTGGTGAGGAGCTTGGACGCTACGGATGCCGCTCGGTTGTTAGTCGGGTCTGTGGAGAGGAGAGGAAGCTTGGCTTGGGCTATGGGGAAGTTTGAGGGAGGGAGAGGTGCTTTATTTTTGGCAGAGCTAGCCGGTTGGCGTAGTTTTTGAGTGTAGGATTCGGCGAGATGATGGACTTGCTAATTTTGGAGTGATTTTTTTTTTATAGAAAATTATAAATGGATGGCTTGTGAATGGATTGGGGAGAAGCTGAATTTTTTCGATAGATGCTTACTTAAAACATTTTCTTCAAATTTGTCCCTCCATACCTTCTTCTCTCAGACCTCAAGTTTTCTTCCTTCGTGCTCATGTAAATGCATTTTCATTTCACGCTTTTGGCAATACTTTACCCTCACACTCCACAAACATTAAAAATGCATAGGCGCATACTGTAACAAGCCGCATCAGCATAATTTATCAACAATAAATATTAATCACTCGATCAACAATAATTACTCGAAAGCCAAACCATCCGACGCCAGCCGCTCGCTCTCATGAACACACACACACATGCGCTAAAAAAAAATGTACCAGTATGCATAAAACATCAAGGAAAACTTATTCATCGCAGAAAGAACCGGCACCTCCGCCCTCGCGTCCTCGCCCACCTCGGCCGCATATATATACGCGAAAAAAAATTCCGCCACATAAGAACGTCCTCGTCAAAACTTTCGCGCTCTCAAGCACTTTTCAGCGCGCTCGAAAAAAAGGCCAAAGAACGAGGAAAAATTCAGCAGAGGCCAGCGAAAAAGCCACACCATACACCTCAGCAGCGCGAAAGAAAGAGTGAAATTTCGCGCTCCGCTGATAAAAGGGGCCTTGAAAAATCTCGCGGCTGAATAAAGCCGAGTGCACGCGCGCGAAGACGGCAGCGTATACAGAAGGAAGGGGGAGAAACGAGGAGCGCGACACGCGCCGCAAACTACGTCGTCGATGCGCGCACTGTGCACCGGACGTCCGTAATAACAGGTACACACTGCTTCAGAGAGCTCTAGCGCTGCCGGGGATTCTGTTTTTTTTTCTTTTTAGCGTTGTACAGATGCTGCTCTTTGAGAGCATTGTTTTGCGCGCTTTTCCGGGTCACGTGGAGTAGTGTGTCGTTTGCGTGAATGTTTGGTTATGCGGGATTCGCAGGTAGAATTATGTAGGATGTAGGAAATCGGCGTGTAGTTTTTAGAGGAGCGATGTTTGATAAAAGATCTGGTTGGTGTACGCGTTGCATCGGGAGAGCGAGTGACGAGCTGTTATATAGACGGACGAGGAGCATGTAACGGGGAACGGAAGTCTCGTTGCCGCAATAAAGTCGGGAAGAAACCGCGTGACAGAGATTATATATATATATACATATATATATATACATCTGCAGAATGTGGTTCCATTTCCTGTTTTTTTTCTTCTCATTTCTTCCGTTCTCTCTCGCTCTTCGCTCTTCGCTCTCTCTTTGCCTCTTGTCTTCACTCCATTAATTCAGCCGGCCTCTCCGTGCTTCTCTCGCTCGGCTCCCCCCAGTTTCACTTTCGCATTGACTTCAAATGACGTCCTGTAAAGATTATTTCGCGAATTGCTTCATTCTTATTGAGACTTATTTTTATAGAGTCACGAGCCGTGACATCGTAATAAACTTAATATCGCGCTTCCTGTACATTTTATCGGCAGAGATTTATTAATCTGCTCTTGTGATCACTATATAATCTACTTCAGAAGGGTGAAGTGCTTATACTTTGACTTACGCTGTGAATGTTATAAAATAGATGCTCTTTAAGAGCACAAAAGAAATAGTAAAGTTCAATAAATATATAGCTTCATTGAGAATTTATCGTAGACCTTGTATGTGGATTTGTAGGAAAATGATTTATAAGCCATAAATGATAATAAATGATTTAGCTGTATGCTAATATTATTTGAATATTTTTATGGCTGTGAAAGATATAAATACGTATTACGGTCTATGGAAGGAATAAAAACGATCGATCGAGATTTATAGAAAAAAGAATTGATTCGTTTTAGTTTACAGTTAAACATAAAGTATGATAAACCTAACTTACACATTCTAAAGCAGTTTCAAATCCCACCAGCACATCAAAAAATCTCCAACAATTTCACATTTCTTCACTCTTCCCCGCCAATTACAAAAACAATTGTCTCCCCAAGGCCAAGACTGCATTAAAACGGCGAAACCAAAAAGGCAGACCCTCCGCTCTCTCAGCCAGTCGCACGTACACATGAAATCGTAAAAATCCAATAAACAAGCCATCGCCATATCCATACATACTCATCCCAGGCCCAGAAAACGCTCGGACCTTTGTCTCATTCTCTCTGCCAGACACTGCAACACTGTCTCTCTGCAACAAAAGACGTACATCAAGCTCGCCCCACAATAACCTCTCGGCAAAAGTGTCACTTCCACACACAGGGCCGTAAATTCGGGCGAAAATGCGTTTTGATGAGCGGCTAAGTACATTATACTTGCTTACCCCCCCCCCCTCTTTTTTCCCCTGCGCGCACCTTTTTTTATGTGTGTATATATGCGTCCCCCTGCGCGCAAGCGAAGAGCAGAGAAAGAGAGAGAGAGAGAGCAGCAGCAACCTGTTGAAACCTGCACGCACTCGGGGCGCAGAGAGCGCAGCAGCTCTCGAGTTTCGAGGGAAACGGCAGCTGCTGCACCGGCGCGACGTGCACTTTGACCCCGCCCGCCTCTCTCTTTTTTTCGCGTTCAAAGAGTTTCGCGCGAGAACCAAGGAGATGAGGAAAGAGTTGCGTAGTAGTGCGCTATGTGTCTTTTTTTTTTGCTTTTGTCGAGTGCTTGTGTATGTATTTATGGGTATGAATATGGATGGCTGGTATTGACGGAGTGTAAACAGTCGTGTGTGCGATGCTTCGATGCAGTTATGCAGATTTTTTCTTGAATGTGCGCGGTTATTGGCGGTGTTTAGCTGGTTTATGGCTGCGCATCGATCGCCTACTTGTTTTCCGCGGATTCAAAGTCATTATTAAGTGTGTGTGTATGATGATTCGAGCGCGCTTTGAAAAGAAAATATGTTTTTAACAACAGGAGTATTCTAATGGCAAAGTAATGTGCACTAAAGTTTTTTTAGTGCAAAGATGTCGCCGTAGATATACATACTTTGGTCTTTTTACATACTGTTATGTCACACGTTTGCAGTAAACAAGCCCTCAAGTAGAAATACCGAACCGACTGAACGAACGATACCTCCAAGTTCTCTGATCAATCCACTAGCAAAGAAAATAAAAAACCTGCGCTAAAAGAGCACATCACCCATCTCGCCTATATCAAGAAACCAGATACCCATGTACACACACACCCTGATTTACGGTCACTCGAACACAATGACACAGACTCGATTAAAAAGCTCCCGACGGCGCACAATAGTTGGCAATCTTGTCCGCGAAACCATCTCCCGTCATTTCACAAAACGGCGACTCATCAATTAGCTTATCATTTTTCCAGCGGCGCTCTTTTCTCTCTCTTTTCCTCGGCCACCGGATAACGAGGATCGAGCGCGCAGGGAAGCGGCTAATGCCGCGCTCCGAGCCCTTGACACACTGAGTTACACAAGCGCAGCTCGCGCGCGAGGTACTCTCTGATGCGTCTTGCGCTAGGCTTTACGTTACGTCCGCGAAGTCGAAGTTACGTCGGCTGCGTGCGTGCGATTGTAGAATTGGCTGATGATGGAGCTGAGCTATGTGGATCGTATTGAGGATTTCGGGAGCGGGATGCTTCGGAGCGCTGGGATGCTTGGCTCGAGATTTGCGGGGTATGTGGTGCGTGGATGGTTAATCTTGGATGTTGTTTCGTGTAGGTACAGGTTTTGGATGGTTATAGTAGAATTTTGAAACTATTTTTGTCTTTAAAACAAGCTATATAAATAAATACTAAATACAAATATCAACAAATTGAAGTAAAATTAATTCCACGTGAATAGTCTAAATTTAACCCAACCGCAGCACTCACCAGACGCCAACGCTTTTTCGCGAAACTTATCGTTTAAGGGGGAGCTTCTGGTAACGAACGGGAATTCCAGCGTGCTGATGGTGGCGTTGCAGTCGCCGCGAGTGATAAAAACAATTCAGAGTGCGATAAGCAGGCCCGCGCTTGGCTTTGATTTAACAGTGTTTTCTATATAACAAGTGGCGTGTCCGCAATGCAGCATCATTTCCTTCGAAATAACGGGCGCAACCTTATCTGGCCGGGCTCGGGCCGTTGCAATTTTAGGCCATTATGCAGTCGACGCTGAAATTGCGTGCTCCAATTTTACAGCTGCTGAATAATTGTAGAGGATGAAGTGGTGAGCGGGTGCAGTAGCCTTTACGTATCAATCTGCAAGATCTTATAAGGTTTAGGTATTTAGAAATGCATTTGAGTTCTGTAAGAAGGATAAAAATTTTTTTCTGTAAGATAATTGTAAATTTTTGGATTAATTTATCGTATTAGATACGAAATAAAAATCGCATCAATTAATATACAAATGGTTATGTAAAAATATATAAAAATCTGTAATGTTACTATTGAGATATCTTATTAAGTACAAGTGCAGCTACAAAAGTAAATTTTAACGACTGGAAGAGCCATATGTACCATAATTTAATAATTTATAATAAAAATTCTTAATTGGTTACATAAAGTTTTCATAAAATAATCGTTTACATAAATATAAAGAAAAATCAATATCGCAGCCATAAGGTAAATTTTAAATTACCCATAATTTTTAGTAAAGCAAAAATTTTCTCGACTGATCCATCAGGACCCTCCCAAAACCTCCCACCCCCAACTCCAAAATCAATCCACAACCTCCACTCAAAAACAGAGCCCAAAATCTCAATCAACTCCCCCAACCCAAAAATTCCTGATTCAATGATGAAATTCCAATCTGACAGCTCGCCTCGGCATCCCACCCAGGGCCCCGACCCAACTCACTCCGCCCCTGCGCCGCCAAGTAACCCGTGGTGGGGGGCAGCCGAGAGAGCGCGCGCGTACGTCGCTCTCTCTGCGTGCCGCGCCCGCTCTTCCGTCACGGCGTTTCCATAATGCTATAGTATCCTCGAAACTTACGCCACCCCCGCCGAAAAGCACCTGAAAATCTTAAAATTCGCATTAAACTACGTATGCATACGCGATGCCAGCTCGTGTCTTCGCGTACTTAAAGAGAACTAGGCCGACAAAGTCAGGAATGACGGGACTACTTCTCGCCGGGGCGTAGGCAAGCTTGGCGGCGCTGCGTTCTGCGGCTCGCGCGCGGAGAGAGAGAGAGAGAGGAGACGCCGAGTTCGAACGCGCCCATGCGACGGCGAGTGTATGTAGGTGTGTTCGTATGTGTGCGTGCCAACGCCGGAGGAGCGTCTCTCCAAGCTTGGCTTGGAGAGACCGAGATGGGATGAGGAAAATTTAGTTTTTCGGAGTTGCTGGTGTGGCCCGAGGGGGACGCGTTGGGTTTCATTATAACTTTTTGCAGATTTTTGGGTGGGTTGTGCAGTGTGGGAGGTTATGAGACAGTTTTTTTTTATTTTCTATTGCTGGGCTCGTTATGAATTTATTGATGCATCGATGCGTTGATTTTGCATTGATTAAGAGGCTAGTAATGCTAATCACTTAAAACTCTCACGTCATTTATTAAAGTTATATTTTGAAATTTTATTGAATTTAAGAGGAGGATGTATGTAAAAACTTTAGCATTAAAGAATATTCATTTTATACTTTCCTTGCTTAAGCCCCTCAAAGGAAGTGCAAACGATCAAGGAAATATACATAAAAACTAATTAACGCGTGCATGCAAATCGTTTTGAAAAATTAACAAAATGTAATTCTTTTGTAAACTGCAAATCTTATGCGAAGTACTAAGAACAGAATTAGCGATTAAAAATTTATACCAATTATAAAGCTAAAAAAACTTTTATATCCTTATTTTCAAATACGAAATATTTAATTTAAAATTTGGAGAAGCGTTACAAAAAATTTACTTTATAAGGAACTTCGGCTGAGACCCTTAAGGTTTAAAAAAAGATTCCACTTACATAACTTGTGAATCCAATTAAATTTAACGAATTTCTACAAATTTTTTATTTATTTTTAATTGAAATTGATTTTACATTCAAAACGATAAAATAAGTATTATTTCTACAATTGTATAGACTAACTTAAAAAAGAAAAATTAGCTTTATGCTTGTTAAGAAGTTATTTCTTAACCCGATAAGACTAATAACTTCTTCAAACCAAATATGACAGCAAGCATGCTTAAAATACGTTGCAGTAACGTTGTAAAATAAAATAGTCTAATTCCCACTAACTGCAGATTATTACTATTTACCATCATATTTTCAAAATTCCAAGCAAAACCATATTATACTAGTTCCCAGTCAAGAATACTATCACACCAGCTGCCTATATACCCACACATCTCATTCAATCAAAAACACACCAGCAACCCAATCGCTCTCCAACAATCAACAGCCCATCCTAACCAGCCTCACACATCCACCTAGAAATTCCCACGTACACCTCGCCCCCACGTAGCGCCGCCTTCTCGCTGGCGCGCGGCAAAGCACTCTCCCTCGCTCTCCCCTCTCTCTCTCTCTCTCTCTCTCTCTCTCTCTCTCTCTCTCTCTCTCTCTCTTCACGCGTCAGCTCGCATAATAGAAAAGCCACTGATTCGGAATCCGGCGACAAGCAAAATTAAATCGTTCAGAAGCCCGCGGCGAGTGGATCATTTTTTTTGTTCTTTCTCAACAGGGCCTCTCGACGCTCCACTGCCCTCGCCCTGTAGCCCCCCGTATATATTCGGTAGCGTGTTAAGGGGAGGCATATAGACACACTGCGAGCGCGAAATTCGATAGCTCTCGCCAAAATCGGAGCCACCTTCCCTTTCTTTCTTTTTTTTTCGTGTATATACAGGGGCTTGACTTTTCGCGAGTGTACGGGCGCGTGCACTCGGGGAATTTTAAATGGCCGGGTGAGAGAGCCGGGTTAATGGTCTAAGCACCGGAGGCTCGGCTATGATACGCCCGTGAGCGGGTTAGGCCTGGCTTTCTGGGGTATGTAGGCACGGAGTGCACTTAACGTCCCTTTTTGCGGCTGTCGCTTCTGATTAGGGATATGCTTTGGGTTGGGTTGGGAAGAGGTGTGGACTTGGGATTTTTGCAGTTTGCGGATTTTGTTTTTTAGTTTTTGGGAATGGAAGGCTGAAAATTGAAGCAAGTGCAGATACGTAATTTGTATAAGAATTTAATAAGTTTATTGCAAAATTTGTTATGTAAATTTAGTATTTACTTAAGATTGATATACCTAAACCCTTAAAAATCATTTCAAAACATTCAGCAAAATAAATCCAACAATAAAAGTCAAACAACGATAACCACATCACCTCATTCATCCAAAATAACTCCGGCAAAGTCCCCCAATCGGCCTCTGATAAAAGCAATCATTAAAACAATACCGAAAAACAAAGCAAGCCGTACATTCTCACGCTCGATCTTCCTCATAGCATATACTCACCTCGTCCAGAGTCCTCAAAACATGCGCTCGTCAAAATCGCTCGGCCTGATCTCCAACTGTAAACAATCCAGCGCGGACTTTCCCCGCAACCCCTGAAATCTCGCTTTCTAAATATTTTCCCAGCTCGTCTCGCGCCTTGCAAGGCGTCGTATGCAAATATTTTTCGCCGCGGCTCGCTGACAATGGGGACTTTTTGAAAAGTGTAAATTTCGGGTCGGTTCGTCTGCGTAGCTGCGGGGGAGCGAGGAAAGCTCTCGCGCGGAAAGATTAAAAATGCAGGGGTTCTTGAGAGAAAGTTTCGCGGCCAAGCTTAAGGGGGCACAATGGATATTATAATTTTTGGATTAGGTGGCTTTTATGAGGCAAATTTTTGGTTGAGTTAGAGGATGGTCGTTGAGTAAATTTTTCAAAGCGACGGTTTTATTGTGACAAAACGCTTGGCTTCTGGCGTGAGGAAGGTTAGGTTGCATTGGATTATCGTCGAGACATTTATCTCAAAAATTAGCTCGGTCTATTGTAAAAATATTCTTATTATTATTTAAATGCTACTTTCCATTATTTTCCTTGCTTATTTAGTACTTGTTTAAAATTCCATTTATGTACATTATTCCTTCATTTTTCAGTCTACAGCATTAAATTTTTCATATCTATAAAAGAAAACACGAGTTTCTATTCTAAAAAGCCATTTCCAGGAAAATCAGATTAGACTTTCAGCTGCAGCTGAAGTGTGTTTACGATGTCGTGCTCGGCGCGCGCGCGGTAAAAATAGGCTAAAGTAAAAAAAAAAGCTCGGGCAAAAAAGTCCGCGCAAAGGGAAACGTGAAAAATCAGCGCTGCGTGCAAAGAACCCCGATGCACTCTGGGTAGGCACGTGACCCGACGAGTAGCCATTTACTTAGGCTGCGCCGCGCATATTGGATTGAAAAACTGACGCGAAGAAAAATATCCTTTTAAACGGCGCGCGCGTCTTTCTGAACTTGAAAGTGGAATGATTTTTTATAGACGATTATTGTTTGACTTGGACGGATGCGGGATTGTCGTGGCTTGAAGAGTTTTATTTTCGGTTGCAGTTCTGGAAAGTAAAGCTCGGCTGCGAAACTTTTTGCCGATGAAGAATAAAGAAGTGATTTTTGCATCGCTGGAATTTCTTGGCTTCCGTAGCCATTCTAAACTTGTTAAAAGAGAGACACGCGCTATAAATAAATTTCAAAGTAAAAATTTCTAAATCCCACTTCGTCTGAAATGAAATTTATAATAATCACGCTCGAAGAAGCTGCCTTATTAAATCTCCTATCCATAGCAGCAAATTGAAATTTATTCCCAACCGTAAAACCTGGGTAACCTCCTCGGCATCGTGCCCGTAATTTTTTGTTTCATAAACTCCGAAGCTTTACACATATACTATACTAGACTAGCGCTTTCTGCGGCGTCGGCCCCAGATAAATTCCATGTCCCGTGCGCGCTCGCACGGGACAGCACAGAGCTAGAAGTCCCCGGGGACGCTTGTGAAGATATAGGTCCTGTCCTTTTCGGAGGGACGCGTTGGTGCGTGGATGCGTGTATTTCTGTCCGTTGGAATCCAGTGGAGCGCGAACTGACCGTTGCGTATAGATAAGAAAGCGGATCGGGGGTTGGCTGTGTGATTGGGCTGTGGAAGTCGAATTTTTTTTTATAAGAATAAAAATTTGTATATAATCAACTTATTTTGATGCAGTAGAATAATAATAATTGATGCCGTGGCGAGACTCAAAAAGGCTTAAAATCAAATACTGCATATCGTTTCGATAAAAAGTTGGACACTAATCTCCATCGAAATCCTCACCCGGAGCTAAAATAACCCTCTATTCTTAGCGGCGGGTAGCTCGATTTTTCCGTCTCCGTTAACGAGCATCCAAACAAGCAGCGTCGCGCATCAACCTTCCAAACAATATTGCTGGCGCAAAACTATACGTACCTTAAAAAACCACGAATCTTCAATAAAAACGAAGACACTATATTAAACCAAGAGAAAAGGGACGAAACCAGGAAAAATGTTGACCATCGCGCTTGAGCCTCTTGGCGGATCGTATTCCGCACACGCGACGGTACCGTTCACAGACACGGCGACATTCCGCATTCCTGAGCCTCTATGTAAACTCTCTCGCGATTCGTCATTGCTCTCCTCTCTCTCTTGAATATTTCTCGGGTTTTGTTGACGCGACGAGGTCCGAAACGGGAGCTGCGGAGTATATCGAATGTGTATTGTCGTATAAGCGAGCCTCGGAGTGTATGTAGAAAAACAGGAGGATCGGTTTGATGAGCGGGAGGCGGTTTGGTGTTTATCTTTTTTCGGGATCGGTGAGAATAATTTTATTGGCCGGTTTTTGACGCGCTGGAGGAGAGTTGATGTTTGGGCGGTCTAATGAGCAGGAGATTAGGTGATGATGGGTGGATAGTTTGAAGTGATGTTTATTAATTACGTAATTGTGAGTTGTTTGTGAGGATTGATTGAATCTTTTGATATTTACTTTTTGTACGAAAAAATGTTTTTAAAATTTAAGAAGATTGTTGAGTAAATGTTGTATTTAAAAGACATTATTATAGGCCTAGGTGTAGAAGTAAATATATAGAATCCGGAAGTGAAGTGTCTTGTAGACAGTATCTAGAAATAGATTCGTATGATCATAACAGCAATAAAAAGCATAGATGGATTGTAGAAAAACAATAAAAAACAAAACAAAGTAGTTATGCGCCTGCATGAATTTCTTTTTGATTTGTATAGTATTCAGGTTTATAGTCAAGTTATTTATTGCCATCTCATAAACTTTATTCATAGAAATTGTACTAGTTTTATCATTATTTTATATGTCTAATATTACATATGCGATAAAACTACATCGAGATTCAAAATCATAATATGGTTTAAATCATTGTTTAATATATTATGTATGATCAATAAAAAGAAACGCGATTAATTAAAAAACTTTCAAAAACTCAATAATTTACAAAACTCTTAATCTGACCATAATATCATCAAAAAGCAGCTTCCGTATCATCACACACTCAACAAAACCAATCTCAATTCTGCGGAAACCTTTCAATATTCATTCCTCACTTGTAAATATTTGTCCCCTGACATACCATCCACCGCCTCACCACCAACCCATCCACCCAAACCACAGCAGATGCAAAAAAAAAATTGGATCTCTCAAGTGCTCTATTTTACATACGCTCTCTCCGACAGCTCGCGCTTAATCCACATGATGGATCGAGACACAAACACAGACGCGCACAAACAGCCTCCAATCGGATCAGCATATACACGTGTAGGTGTCGATATCCTCTCTGCCGAATTTCCGAGAGATGCGACCAGCGGGGGAGATAGAAATCGACACGTGCGCGAAAATGAACGAGATTAATGAGCGACGATATAGGAGCGTGTATTGCTCCGTATATACACTCCGGGCGATTTGTTGCGCGCGGATCTGTCTCGGCTGGATGTGTATACGGGGCGCGATGTGTACGGAGATAGTTTGGTGCTGCGGAGTCCTGGTTTTGGCGCTGATGAAAATAGTTAAGAATGCGGTGACTGTAGGTTCGGGATGTTTGAAGTGTTATTGGGAATGGGAACGTAAGTTTGTATCTCGTCATTGGGAATTTCGGCTTTCCGATGAGTCGTAATTAATTATTCGAAATGTTTTAAATTAAAAAGTTTGTGGAGTGAAATTTAAATATGTAAAAACTACGCTGAAATTTTCAAGCGAATTTCAAAATCAACAGTTGTTTAGCATAGAGGCGCGCGGATGTTGTATAGCAGTTTGATATAGATATAGATATATAGAAAGCCCCGCTATTTTTTTAAAGTTACTGCACTTGATACATTTGTACTTGGCTGGCAATGCGGGATTCCACGATAAAATGATTTTTATATTATGATTTAAAATTGCAATGCAAGAGAAAGTGCCGCGCAATATTTACAATTTATATATTCGCATAACAGTAAACTTTATTGCTTAAAAGCTACAAAAAACATGTTTTTGAAAACGTAAGAATGGCTTGACATTTACGAGCGCCTTAATTATTCACTATAATTCGAACTGAAATTTGAAAAAAAATCGAATTTTATTTAATTTTATATCAAATAATTAAGTACAAAGAATCTCTCCTATATTAAAACCCAAAGCATTACCAAGCAACCTCAGACGCCATAACCTCAAAAAACCCACCATCATCCTCCCAACCCAGCCGAATGATTCCACTCTCCAGTCCCACCTCCCGAAACCTCACCAAGCCACCACACACAGACAGCAGCTCCCGCACCCCGACGCGCATAACCTTCCACTCATCCCGGCTCAGCAGTCGGCTGCGCTTTCGGCGCATCCCTAATGAGCTCGCGCGCGCGCGCCTCGAGTGCAAGGTCAGCAGACGTCTGCTTTGCTTACCGCGAATCCAGCCTTACTGCAGCCCAGCGCGATCGCGCGCAATGACGTAAGCGGCGAACGTGATGCGCGCCCTGTACACGAGACGGACTTCCCGGCGACGTGACGAGGCGATAAGTCGACAGCGGAAGGAGCGAAAGAGAAATTATTTTCATCGTGGAGTGTGTGTATGTGTGAGAGAGAGGGGGAGAAAGTTAGAGGAAGTGCAAGGAAGGAGAGAGACATGAGCGTAGAGTAGTGACTCATTGCGATCGGAAATTTGTATTGCGCGGGTGATAGCGCGATTTGGTTTTGCGTTTTTAAGAGCTTTTTGTTGTTTTGGTTTGGCGGCGAGTAATGGATGGAACGCGCCTTTTTTATGATTGGGTTATGTAGGTGCGTTCGTCAACAAATCAAAAATTTTGATCGCATAAAACGGCAAAATAATAGCAGGGCAAAGAGCATATCAATCTGTCCAAAAAACCCACTCGGCGAACGAGAAAAATTAATAATTATTTATAGCAGTCGAGAGAGCGATAAGCGGCCTAAACAATGAACAAAAGAACCGGACAATAAATCCGAACGCACCGCGAGAGCTGGAGAGGCGGAAGCAAAAGGAAGCGGATATCGCGAGCCAGCCATTCGATATCAGCAGTGCGCATAAGTCGAGGCGAGCGCGCATGCATATATACTCGTCCCCGCATGTGTATATACACACATGACCCCGGCCCGCATTTTTAAAAAAGAGCCCTGAGCCACGGCGATCGCGATATCCCCGAAAAACGCCCTTTTTACATTGTGCGCATGCTTATATATATGTGTATATAAACGCGCGGTTTGATGCGTCTGCGCGATACATTTTTTCGTCCAAAAGCAGCGGTCTAATGAGGTACTCGGCAAATTACAGTGTGTATGTATAAAATTTATACCGCGCATCGGCCAGGATTCAAGAGCTCGTAAATTCGTAAGTTTTTTTAAGGGGGGACCAAAGCCGAGGATGTATAGCGCCGCGAGTGAGCTTCGCGAAAATCGGCTGCCGATCGTAAAGTTTTTTAACGCCGGCCGGCTCGTAAAAGAGGGACAAACTTTTTGAAATATGGAAAATCTCGGGGATGGAGGATTTTTGGTAAATTAGAAGGAAGGCGAGGTGTTGAAAGTGATAACTTTTTTCGGGAACGGGGCTGACGGATAAGCAATTTTATGTGTTCGGTTGTAAAATTTTTAATTAAATTCCGAAGAGCTTTGGAAGGACGCTTAAGAAACGTAACGAGCTTTATCGGTACTGTAATTATACAGCGTACATCTTCATTAAAAAGTTATTCTCCAACAATTTTAAGAACCCAGCGCTACAAGACCACCTTCAGAACAATAGAAAAAAAATCAATCAATCATCCCTTACAATATTCTACCCAAAAAATTAAAACAACAAAAACTACTAATGACCATCAAACCTCAGCAACTTCTCCCAAAATCTCATTCCAAACACTATACACACACTCCCGAACCCCCCTGAGAATTTAATCGAGCAAACAAGCGCATCCCAATACCAGATCCATCGCCGTGTCATTCCGCGTCATTAAGTAAACTGTTAACACGGCGAGTCTCAGCGTGCCGGCTCCTTAGGGAGGGGCCTCAGCGATAGAATGACTCTTCGAAAAGGACGACCGCTTGCCGCTGTCCTAAAGTAGCCTAAAAAGCTTCTTAAGAATCCCCCGTCCGGGACGATTGATACTTCCGGTGCGCGCGCGCGCGCGACACCTTTTAAAGTCAAGGTCGCACCTTTTGACAGCCTTTCGGAAATTCGCAAGGATTCTTATTCTTGAACCGCTGTCACCTGAAAAATGAGGCTGGCGGGGATATAATAGACTCGGAGGTAAACTTCCGCGGCTTGCTCACTGTAGGTGTGTTCGGTTTCTGTGCAACGCCGGAGACGCGTCCGCAATAAACGCATTTATCTCATCTTTGCGGGAAGGATTTTTCGGGCCGATGGATTCGGCTCGCTTTTCTTTCTTTGGTTTCTCTTCTTGCGAGTTGCTGCAGGTTTGTTTCTTTTTTTAACAGACTATAAATAATTTATAACATTAAAGATAATATTTATGCGCAGGATAAATTATACTAAAAATAAGAATATACTGTGTGAAACTTTTTTATTTTAACAGTGGAATGCAATATGACACAATGAAAAGAGACACTCTCGTCATTTTGTTCACTGTAATATATGTGAGCAAAATTTTGCCGCGTCAAGAGCTGCCATGATACATATAGCGCAGCGGAGACGACGCATTCTCTAAATATATGTGAAAAAATGCTTTATGCAGAGAATTTTACGCGCTGCACAAGTTCTCTCCTACATTCGACGCATTTATTGTGATGAAAAAGGAGACGCAACACGTGAAACGCGAACGCTTGAGAATTTTAATTCATAGTTTAGCGGTGATGTACTGCCGCGAATTCCTTAGAACGAATATCAGCAAGAAATTGAATCGTTCGACGGGTCTTCTATCAAAGTTATTCGGCAATAAACTGAAAAAATGCAGGGATAATTTTTCAGATACAATGTCAGACGATTTTCCTAGTAAATGAAATATTGCAAAGCTTGCGCGAATCCGTAATGGCGGTGCTTAGCGATGCAATCCTGACTTTACCAATCAAACAATTAATTTGCATGAGCGTAGAAGCCAAATCTTTTATTCATAATAAATGCCCCTTCCCGTATCCTTGGGGCGATAGCTCTAACTCTGGCTTAACCATAAAACTTCAAATAAGTCGCATCAACGCATCCTAAAAGCGCTGTCTGGCGGAAACGGCTTGGCATAAATTTAACTTTATCAAAAAGACCCCGAGTTGGCATCTCATTGACTTCGCCAGACGCCATTGAATACACATAGAGGCGAGCGCGTCCGGGCCGCGCTGCATTCACAGTCCCAGTGTGTTCCCAAAGATCTGAAATCGAGATGGACTTCTAGCATGTAAACTCGGCATAAAAATAACAAATGTTTGAAACGTCTCTATATTGCGCTTGTCTTCAGACGAGCGAAAAACCCCCCTCTAGCACAATGCGGAACTTGTTTTACCGCGCATTAACTTGATCTACGACTTCCAAAGGCTTTATTGGGGATCGCTCGCGCTCTGCGCAACAACTGCGAACGCACCTATTATCCAACTCTCTTCAATGGGCCAAACGCAATTCTAGGCAAAGGCTGAAGTTTTACTGCACGTTATTCTTGCCCAAAATCTGTTCCATAAACATGTGTAAATCACTGGATACGCTATACGGTAAGCTTACCCCGGCGCCCCCGCAACGGATCGGTTATATTACCGCGACGTTGTATAACCCGGCCGCAAAAGGGTATCGGCTGACGCTGATTTAACGAATCTCTAATTTACGAACTTACGGGGCCACTTGTAACCACCCTTTTTCTCCTCTCGCGCTCGCTATTTTCATTTCCAGGAAGAGAGAGCGAGATATATAGATTCGCTGGCCCCTTTCGCGCACGAGCTCCGCTTTTGGCAACGCCGCAAAATCCATTCCTAGAAAAACGCGAATGCCTATAGGTATAGCCATAGCGCTATATATATATACACTACCGTTTTCGGACCAAGAACAAGAGAGAGAGAGAGAGAGAGAGAGCCTTTGTCTCGTTCATTGAGCAGCGGCGGGCCGCGCGCAGGTATACGCGGGAGAGCTGCGACGACTTTAACCTTCATCTCGATTCACGGCGTCTCACCTTACCTTAAGGCCCCGCGCGCGTCAGGCTCGCAGACGCGAGGGATTTCCCAATAAGTCGGCGGGCCCAAAGCGTCTACTGGATTCGTGCGGACTCGTCTTTGTTGTCTGGGCGGCGGGATTCGCTTGCGTGATATTGCGTGGAGAACGCATGGGTGGATTGGTTGATCTGGATGGAGAGTGAGATTTTTATGGAATTGGATGTGGATTGGTTTGATTTTGGTGGGAGTGGGGAGTTTTGATTTTGTGGGGATTGTAGTTGCTTGGTGCTCGGGTGGGTGTTTATTGAGGGCGTAA
>JAPYZA010008336.1:0-19864 GCA_030522685.1 Eupelmus azureus | reverse complement strand
ATCATTTTTTAATTTTTCGAAAACGATGTACTGTTATAAATCATTAATCTACTTTTTTACTTAGTCATCATGTTCGAGCTGGAAATGAACCTAATTATAGCAAAGAAATTTTTTCTAATCTACTAAAGTATGCGTATGAATCTTTCATAATTAAAAGATCATTTAGGTAAAACTAAAACTTTCCTGGTAGAAATTTATTAACCACATTCTGGGCAGAATTTCTGTTTAACAAATGTTAAAATGACACTTATCTAAAAATTCTGGAAACGCTTTGAACAAAATTTCTACATAAGTGTCATTTTAATGTTTGCTGACCAGAAATTCTACCCAGAATATGCTCAATTTTCCACCGGGGTTAATTTTAATAAATAGAAAAGTGACGAGACCAATATAAAATATACCTATAAGCTGCCATACATCAATAATAGCTTGGGATGTCTTACTTTGAAGGTATTGTCGATATGTAACAAATTTGTGAAGTCAGTTAAAAAAATCGGAATCCGATAATCTATATTATGCCTGATAAAATAGTAGAAAATTAAAAAAAATATATTCTTACGAATAAAGTGCATGTATGTACGTAAAAAACGTTTAAAATAAGGAATCTAAAATTCTAAAACTTCTTTTTACAAGTATAAAAAGTAAAAACTTTTAAACTCTATATTCTTGCAAAGAGAAAACTTATAAGGTTCAATCAAATTAAGTCCTCAGATCAAATTACTAGCTTGAATTCATTACAAGAAGCTTTCAAAGACTATTAAATTTACTTCAAGTTAAAAGAAGTTTAGTTACCGTTTAATTTAATCAATTGAAACATATTAGCGCGCGTGCGCAAACTCAATAAATACAAAACCGTTACCCTAGCACAAAATCGAATTTTTTTCATTTTCCGCGCGTCCCACCTATAACAACTTTCACAATTCAATCACCGTCCACGCGTCTTTCTTATAACAAACTGAAAACATCCCTATAAAAAAAAATCTTAACCTCAAACAGCCCCCTCGCAGCCTACGCCACTGTCCCATCAGCTGAGCGCCTCTAATCCACCCTACTATACCTATATATACAAATACCCAGAGAGCCATTCGCTCCTCACTTCAGACTCATCCACACAGTGACACCTATACACAACTACAGTGCACAGCCAAAGGACGCAAGACGCTACAAACATAACTAGCCAGACGCCGACAGCCTCCTATGGAGGGGGGAGCGGTAGGAGAGAGCAGAAAGCGCGGAGGGCCACAACAGTCTGGAGACGCAAGCGAGCGAGGCAGCACGCGGCTCTCGCTCTCGCACCCGTCGAAATTCCCAGTGTACCTATATGAAAAAAGTTTCGTAATTAAAGAAAACAAAAATCACCGTCGTCGCTGGTAGCGACGTGAAACGAGCGCTTCGATCTAGACGACCGCAGGTGTGTGACTGTGTCGGACTGCGCCGCAGTGTAGGCATGAAAGAGGACGAAGAGCCACGATGATCGGAGCGCGAGTCGCGTAAGTTAGCTCTCTCGCGTGTGCATATACTCGCTGTTTCCGCGATAGCCATTTTTTTCTTTTGAATTTTGTTATTTTCGACGGGAGTGCCGAGTGTGTTCTCTGCTATACGAGGCGGACGGTCTGCCTTTGTGTTTTTGGTGCGCTAGGCGAGGTGTGTGGACAGTCGGGGGGGATAGAGGTGTATTAGTGCGCTCTTTGTGTAGCTCGGGAGTGATAAGGCGGAGTTGAGTTTTGTACCTCTGGATATAGTTACAGCTGTGTTAACCGCAGATCTGAGCGGTTTTAAAGGGAGAATCGGAGACTGTCAACATCGTGTATGTTTATCCGACATAACCAGCGTGCAACGACAAAACGTAAACCTAATCTCGAGAAAATCGCTACCCACTGCCATCATCAAACTCAAAAGCCCGAGATAAGCTCCGCATAACAACGGCGTAGGTGAAACCAAATTAATACGCAACACACAGCCAGCTCTCTGCGTGTGTTTACACACAAAACGCCTGGCACTGACAACCAAACCGCCTGAAGTGAGCCGCCTATCGCATCAGCCCTCTCTCTCTCTCATACGCGGAGGGAGGGGGAGACCGAGAAAGCGAGAGCTGCTCAGTCGAGCGAGCGAGAGAGACAGTATTATGGACTTTTTCTCTCCGCTACGACGACGACGCAGCCATTGCTCTCCGCTGGCTTGAGACGCGGCGTACGGACGCGCGCGCGTGTGCCTGAGTATACATACATCCGCAGCGCCGAGCTTTATACGTACACGTCGCGCGAACGCTAAGTTACATACACGCGCCGAGTGTGAGTCCGTTTTTCTCTCTCTCCGAGAGGGAAGGCTATACTTCTGCTCCTGCTGCTGCCGCTGCTGACGACTCCTCGATCAGGTGAGTTCCACGCATCTCTCTCTTTCTGTGCGTGCGTGTCTCCTCTCTGGCTTTTTCCCCTCTTCAACGGCGCGTTTCGTGTGTGTTTGGCCTGGGATACGGGCTCAAGCTCATAACCTCGAGATTCCGCTTGCTCTCCAGTTTTCTGTGTTACGGTTGATCTGAGAAACGTTAAAAGTTTAGCGAGTTAACGATTACGTAAACAAAGTCCCTCTATACCCAGCGGTGTGTGTCTGTATGTGGCTAGGAAAACGTTGCCGAGAGCGAACCTTTCGAAACTTAACTTTTCCGCTTTGAGCAGAGCTGTTACATTATATAGACTCGCTCCCAGGCGTCTGTTTTCATTCGATAGGCGGAGACGCGGGGGCGCTGCTTTTTCAAAATTTACCTAGCGTGCCTTGCGCGCGCGAGACAGGGACCCTAAATCCGGTCAAGGCTCCGCGGCGACAACGAGGCAGATATACACACATGCGCGTGCCGAGCGGGCCGAAGGTGAGGAACTTTTGCTCGCGGTTTCAGGGTTAAGACAGCGAGGGAGTCTATAAATATATACGCGCCGCGATTCCGCGGGGCTTATTCTCTGGAGGAGAATCGCGAAAAATTTCGGCCGACTTTGCTAAGACTCTGTATAGGCGCAAGTAAGCAACGGCCTGTATTTTAAAACGAGCCAAGGCTCGTGTATACTTGACACTGAAGCAAGCCGCGTGCAAGCGACAACAGCCTTGTTGCAAAACAAAGCGATCGGTTAGCAAAGTGATACTGCAGAAATTAGATCAGCGCTTGCGCGCGAAAATTTCGGGCCGCGAGTTCGATTCCTCGTCTGTGTGTACACAGAGCTGGAAAGCGGGAGAAAGAGAGGAAAAAATAGGGAAAGAAATCTTTATAAACCGGGCCGCGAAAAGTAGGTCTCTCTCCGGCGCGCTTCTCCTGTGCACACACTTATCTCGCCGCTTTTCGCGAATGAGGTTATAACGCGAGGCCTCTGCGAGAGCCATCGCCAAAGTCTCTTGTTTGCGTTGTTGATGTGTATATTTTAAAAATCGCGGCGCGCGCGCTCGGTTTTATTTCCGATCCTCGGCTCTTTTTTAATTTTCGCTGCCGAGCCACGAGTGTTGCCGCTTCTTTTATTCGTCTCGGAGCGAGTTTTCTTTGTGTTCTCGGCAGCTCTGGCAATGCTCTCTTGAGTATATACCTACTGCGAAACAAAGCACTGGGAGGCCAGCTGACAATGCTTGGGTTGGATATGTTGGTTGCGTTGACCCTTTTGGGGATTTTGGGAAGGAGGGGATTGACGTGTTGTCGTTGGTTTTTGGAATGGATTTTGATGAGGATAGTTTTTGATGATTTGGAGAGAGACTTTTGATAATTGGGGGATTGGAGTTTTAGGGGCTCGGTGGGGTGAGAGTATAGGTTCTGGATCTATAAGTTGATTTTTTAGTAAAATGAAAGTGATGATAATACTGGAGGTGTTTGTATGACTTTCTAATTGTTGCTATGAATTGTAGATATTTTAATGAATGAATTTTACTTGTTCAAACTTCAAATCTTAAATGATTGAGCACAATCATTATACTTCTCCAAATTGTAGGAATGTAAATTAAATTACTTTGGATCAAAAAATAATGAATAAAAACTGTACACCCATTTCGAACGTAACTTTGACAACATAATGAAACAAACAATACCCTTATCAATTTTCGTGAATACCCACTGTCAAAAAGAAATATCTCAAATCAACCGAAATTCTATTGTATTATCAAAAAAGACATTTTATAACATCACAAGTAAACCCATTCCATCAACCGTAATCGGATCTCCCACTTACCGCCAACAGATATTAGTCAAGATTTTTCATCTTGATTAAGGAATTCAATTTCCTCCACGTCAATCACGTCAATCAACAACGAAATCAGCTCCACCAATTAAATACCCCCCCGATCAGAAAATTCGGACCCGGCCGATCGTATCCCGGAATTGTTGATTTCCAGTGGCCATTAATTGCTTGCCTTGCACATCGATATATACGCGCACACATACACGTGCGCGCGCGCGCGGCAATGTCGCATAGTGCGCATGGCCACGCGCGCGTGCATAAAGGTTTTAATGGCTTGTCTACACTTTCCCTTAATTTCGCTTGGGTGTTTGTCGTCAAGTCAGCTTTTTTTTTTTAAGGTTGGTTGTCGTTTGTTGTTGGAGAGAGTGGAATTGTGCGAGGGATTGGTGAGGGTGTTTTTTAAAGTTTGTGGTGATGGGGGTAAAGATGAGGGAATGGTTGTTTGGAAAATGGAAGTGTAAACGCTGCGTAATTTTGAAAACGCTAATTTGCATTCAGTAAGGTTCGATTCGGTGCATTATTTTGCCGTAAATCTCGAAGGATTGACGGGTAGATTTATTATTAGATACCGAATAGAGTTTCAAATAGTGTATAATAATAGAAACGTTTTTTTTTTTTTATAATAGAGTGAAAATATTCGACGCTGCTTTTATGAAGTTTTTAACAGAAATTCTTTAAAATACTTTAGTATTTGAAAATTAAGAACGGTCAGTTAATATTTAAAAGGCAACAACATTATAAAAACTCAATTAACGTATATAATAGCTTATAATCTTAGAACTTTTAAAAAGTTATTTAATCCATTCTCACAAAACAAAATCTTCCTACCACTCGCACATTCAGCACAGCTACATTTCATTGTAAAACAGTTTGTTTTCTTTTTCTCAAACAAACTCGTGCATCCTAAAAGCATTAAGCACCTAATGGGTATTCCCGAGTCTTATTCATCGCCGTTATTTCAACTCGCTCTCTGCATCGGCAAACCCGTAAAAATCCACATCGCAAGCAGCGGACGTTCCAATCGAATAATTTAAAATTCTCTCCAATAGCAACGTTCCAAGGCCAATCGACAGCCACCCTCGGGCTGCATCCCTACTCCGCCTACCCTATTCAGGTGCATAGTTACTTGAACGCACGCATCTCGCGAAAATTCGTCAAAGCTACAGTCGTATCGTAGTCAACCCTTTGCCAGATCAATTGCTAGCCTCGTCCCCGGTGGAAACCGTTCAGTAGTCGACTGCAGAACAGAGAGAGCGCATATAGACGGAGAGAAAAAGCAAATATGGTGGAAGAGAGCTGATCGCTCGCGTATACATACACACACACACGCGCGCGCGCGCGCAGAGCATCAGTTTCTTTCGTCCTCCTCCCATCGAAAAGAATCACAGAGGGGACATCGTCTCCTCGTAGACGACGCGCTGCCCAACGTCCGCAAAGTATATACATATCCTATACCGCAGCGACGTGTAAGTACTCGTAAGCGTGCATACATATATACAAAAACCAGATGGACGACCGAGCGATCCAGGAACTCGCTCGTATAGTTGACAGTTACACTCGCGAGTCTCTTGAGGAGGGGGATATTTTGACGAGTCCGGGTGGGGGATCAAGCGGAGCGCAGCAGTGAGTCAGACTACGGCGACGACGTCAGGTCAGCCCGGACTCTGTTCTCTGCTTTTATATACATACACCGCGAAGTGCGCGCGCGGAGGCTGCTGTGGAGAGCTGCGGTTCTGTGCTGACTTTTATAGTTTGGAGCATTGGGAAGTTTCAGCGTAGGTACACGGGAGGCTAGACTGTTTTTTTCGAGGATAGTGGGACGAGGAAGAGCGATAGCTTTCACTCGGTGTGTGTGTAGTGTGCGGTTATAACGGCGGCTGATGTAAAAGTATAGTGATCTTCTATGCTCGAATAAAAGAGATAGAGCTGTTTTTTTATTTGGAGCCTACGATAAAGTCGTTGTGTGTTGCATCTTGCCCCCCTCTCCGGAGCTCGACTCTTTGTCTTGTTTTTCTCGCTCGGTGTGTTCGCTTTATGATAAGAATCGTGGGGCTCTGCTGCGGGTAGTCATCGTTTTCTCTTGATGTTCCGTCGAGGTTCCTCGGCTTAGTCTAACCTTTACTGAGATCGCTTTGCCAGGCGTTAGTCGTGCGCTTTCATTTTGCTGAGGGTAACTGAGTTAAGAGTTCGGTTTGGCTGGATTTTTTATTTGTTTACGTCGGTAATGAAATTTATTTTACTGGTGTATTTAGTTATAATTGGTTGAGTGTCTGTGTGTGAGCTTCGCTAGGCTGATGCTTATCATTGTTACTGATCCTTTGTAGTGAGTAATATGCCAGCGTCTGCTTGCGCAAGATTACAAATAATAACTTTTACTCGTGTTTTAGTGTTATATTAGTAGTAAGGAGCACTGCGTTTAAGTGTGTGCTGCAATACTGATAATGTATTACAAAGATATAGGATTGTTATTTTGATATTTAAGATACTTAAAGAATAGAATTAATTTGGTATTAAGAGATTTTTTTTACATAAAACAAAAGTAAACAAAAATAGAAAAATGAAAGTGTAAATAATCACATTAATGAAATACAATGAATCACATATTTTTTCATGTAAATTTTCTTTTCAATACATTTTGTACAATTTTTACTTCAAATTTTATTTCAAAACTGTTATGCTACAAATCAAAGTTAAGAAAACGATTTTAATTTTATTAGGAATATAATTTTAACATTTAATTTATTTATTTACAGAAAAAAGAGAAAAAAGCCTGATAATAAAAGTAAGAAAAAATGGATTCAGAAGAGGAAACTCTTTACGACGATGTTGACTCCGGCAACGAATCGAGTGGAGACGATGTGGACTTTGCAATGGAAATTGAGTCTGGCAACCCTCGGGAAAGAGCAACTGAGGTCGATGAATATCCTTTCGAAGTTCTTTCCACTGAGGAAATTGTACAGCATATGATAGACTGCATAAAAGAAGTTAACACAGTAGTTGAGGTAAGAAATTGAACAAATCATATTAGTGTTTTAACTTTAGAATCGTGTAATATTTTCTTTTGATAATAACTATTTATTTAGTTTACTTAAAAACTTTTGGCTCCAGGTCAGCTTAGATCAAATGTTTACAAATTTGTACTTATGCATCATGACATCATCTGCATATTCTATTTTTAAAAATGTTAATTCCTTTCAGATTCCAGCAACGACGACACGAATCTTGTTAAATCACTTCAAATGGGATAAAGAAAAATTAATGGAAAGATTTTATGATGGTGATCAGGAAAAACTGTTTGCCGAAGCTCATGTTATCAATCCCTTCAGGAAAGGACCAATTATTAGTAGAAACCGGTCTTCACAAAATTTATCTGTGAGTAAAATTTTTTATTTAAATTTTCAATTTATTTTTTTTTAAAGATTTTGACTATTTATGAAGTTCATGGTTATTCTTTAACTTCCCATATTTCTTTGAGAATTGCATTCTAATTAACTATGATTTAATTGATTTAGAAATTCATTTATGATATTTTTTCTTTGCAGTCAAGGCATAATTCTTCAAATGTAACAGAAGAGTGTGGTGTCTGCTTCATGACTCTACCATCATCTGTAAGTATAAATCAAATAGTATGAAAGTAATACTTTTTCTCCACATCGGGCCAAAAGTGCTACTTCTAATTCCAAATTTGAAACTAGGAAATAGTACTTTTAGCTGTCTACTGGAGAAAAAAAGTGTATGTATGAAGAAGCAAAAGAGTGATTGCAGTGCATGTATTTACATCCATTATCTTTTATTCCGGTGGCATTATACACTGATTTGGACTGATTAACTCTTTTGCTTCCTGAGACAGTATGTACCAATCTTATTTTAATTTAAAATGTAATTGTTTTTTTTAGATGATGACTGGTTTAGAATGTGGTCATCGTTTCTGTACTAGTTGCTGGGGTGAATATCTTACAACTAAAATTATGGAAGAAGGAGTGGGACAAACGATAGCTTGTGCTGCACATGCCTGCGATATTTTGGTGGATGATGCCAGTGTTATGCGTCTGATAAAAGATTCAAAAGTCAAATTAAAATACCAACATCTTATCACAAACAGTTTTGTTGAGGTAATTCCAACTTGCCTATTTTAATTACTATTTTTAAAAATGTTATAAACATTTTTTATTATTTAAAATTAGTTTATAAATTTCCATTACCTTAAACTGTATGATTTTTATTCAATATAAAATTTTATGAAGTCAATAATTTCTTTTTATGTTACAGTGTAATAGGCTGTTAAGGTGGTGTCCTTCTCCAGACTGTAATAATGCAATCAAGGTCCAATATGTGGAAGCTAAGCCGGTTACGTGCAAGTGCAATCACACATTTTGCTTCAGCTGTGGCGAAAATTGGCATGATCCCGTCAGGTGTCACTTATTACGTAAATGGATCAAGAAGTGTGACGACGACTCGGAAACATCAAACTGGATTGCCGCGAATACGAAGGAGTGTCCCAAATGTAATGTCACAATCGAAAAAGACGGTGGTTGCAATCACATGAACTGTAAAAATCAAAATTGCAAGACCGAATTCTGTTGGGTCTGCTTAGGACCTTGGGAACCACACGGTTCTAGCTGGTATAACTGCAACAGGTATGATGAGGAAGATGCGAAGGTAGCTCGAGACGCTCAAGAAAAATCAAGGTCCGCCTTGCAGAGATATTTATTTTACTGCAATAGATACATGAATCACATGCAATCACTTAAGTTTGAAAGTAAATTGTATGCCAGTGTTAAAGAAAAAATGGAAGAAATGCAGCAGCACAATATGTCCTGGATCGAGGTTGGTTTTTAAATCCTTTTGTTGTTTCTTTTTTTGCAAATTTGAATTCTTTTCTAATTGTGTAATTAATGATAATCATAAAAAGCTAAAGCATCAAATAAAAATACTTTACAGGTTCAGTTTTTGAAGAAAGCTGTAGATATATTATGTTCCTGCAGACAAACTCTTATGTACACCTATGTTTTTGCTTATTATCTTCGAAAAAATAATCAATCTGTGATCTTTGAAGATAACCAAAAGGATTTGGAAAGCGCTACTGAATGCCTTTCAGAGTATCTTGAAAGAGACATTACTAGTGAAAACCTAGCAGATATCAAACAAAAAGTTCAAGATAAGTACAGGTAACGATTCATTATTATGTATATAATGTAAACATATACTGGTTATCTTATAAAATTATAATATAAACTTGTTTTCTAATTGCAGATACTGTGACAGCCGAAGAAAAGTGCTCTCAAAACATGTTCACGAGGGTTACGAGAAAGAATGGTGGGAATATATGGACTAAATAAGTTGGAAGTTGATTCAAAGCGACTCGTTGGGTATGAAGAGAAAAACTTCCAAACTTTACTCCAGCTGTGATAAAACATAAAAGCTGAGAACAGACATTGAAGAATCACGGATCACCAAACTGAAGATGTTATTTATGCATTCTAACATAACATCTATGTTGCTGAATATAATGATGACCATTGACCACATTAAAACAAAAATATTAAATTAAATATTTTTCAACAGGCTGAATGTAAACCGATTTTTTATTATTATTATTATTATTTTTATTACTATTGAATTTTTCAGTGGTGATCAAAATTCACAACTTTAACATGATTTTTTGGCTCTTGTGGTATAAAATACAGTTTGATATTTGTGTGAAAGCTTATTATTTTTCTTGTGAGACTTGTCACTCGTTTCGTACATGCGAAAAAATGTCTCACAAGGTCAATCATCAACTTCCACACCTGTGTTGAACTGTACTATTTTTGACTTATTGCCAGAGCTATATCAGTTATACATTTCAACAAATATTATTAACAGTATAAGAGTCCACTAAAAAGTATGCTAAAATCTGCTCGTGAAAAAATAACGTAGCGACCTATCACATCGTAAAAAATTAAACCATCGAAAATTTAAAATAAATCTGACTTTCTAAAAAAATATTTTTTGTATCACATGTATGATTTTCGCGTTTTTTGCTCTCAAAAGCGGGCGTAAGATAAGGTGTAAAGTAAAGTCACTTCCGACCAATGTGCGAAAAAGTAGAGCAGTACCACACTTTTTCGCCTACTGCTCCACTTTTTCGCCTGCTATTCTACTTTTTCGCTCGCTATTTTATAATTGAATGAAAATAAGTAAAATATATTTATTTGAAATTACGGTTTTTATAATTTCATTTTTTCATGATTTAATTCTTTACAAATACTTTATATTTTTATAATAAAAACTAAAGAAAAGAAAACAAAAGCGAAATTGTTCATTTAGAATTAATTATACTTTTATGGTAATATGTTTTATTATGTCTTATAACGTGAAAATCAATACAAGTGTTACAAGAAGTATGTTTTGCAGTTTTTTTTCGCTTTGTCAGATTATAGTATATCATACTGTGATTGAACTCGTTAATTAATTTTTAGTTATTAGCCTGATCTGCACAGCTTTTTAATATGCTAGTCTTTGTAAATTAAAGTTTACAAAGCGTGAAAAATTGAAAAAAAGGTGCTTTAAATATAAGTGTTTGTGTGATCAAGAGGAACGCGAAGACATGTGCAGTTTTTAATTCTACTGAAAACTCCTTCCTTTGATTTGAGTGCATGCCGCATTTCGTCTATTTGGTGTGAAGTCGCGCAAAAAATAAGGACAAAAATTAAATAAAAAAATATTTCACATATAAAAATTTTTGACAGTAAACGTAAAATCTTAGTGGCTGAGCAACTTAATGAACAAGATCTGTGCTACACGTGGACAACATTACGTCCAGGCTTCAACTGCCAAACCTCAAACTTCAAAACTGAATTTGTTTCAGAAGACTTGCTATTAAACTGTCAGCATTATGCTATTATTTAAATAAGCATTGTAAATTAATTTAACGTAAAAATATTTTATTTTATATGTATACATATATATAGAATGTATTATCAGTGGCTTCAGAATGATTTCTGGACGTTTCATTTTCCTTTTCGATAAAAGTGATCGTCAATATAATTAAGTATATACTCTTTTTTTGAATTTGTATTATATTTAATGACAATCTGCACCTTACGATAAAAACCGCACTGGAAATCTTTTTGCAGATTTGTTTCATATCTAGTTGTGCAATAAATTTATACCAAATTATGAAAATGATAAAAGGTCAAATCAATAGATAAATGATTTATAAATTAAAATTTTTCTATAATATTATATATACTACGATTTTGTTTATAATAAAACAATAATTCTTATTCGAATTAATTTTAGTTAAAAATAAATTTAGAATGCAAAAAGGTTTAGAGTGTAACAGTTTTCAATTTAATTCTAATAGGCACGATCATTTTAAAAATATATATTCTACGTTTAAAATTGTATTTCCATTTACCTGATAGAAAATATTATTCATAAAAATTAAAAAATGTAAGCTAGTACATTTTGATACTAGTGCAAGAAAGTAATTACAGCCTCGCGGGGATGATTGGGCCTTACCAGTTGCAACGATAAAAACCATAAGCAAAATGGTGCAAATACACATTAAACCCCTAGAATTAATGGGATTTTATGCGTTTATATTCGTCTATCTTTTAATACGACGTGCACTAAGCGAGATTTAGCATATACGCTTTTTTATTCGAGCAAACGCGAAATCTAGCTTTGCGCACGGAGTATCAAAAATTACTTTCTCGCTGTATCGAAATGTGCTAGAATATTTATATTAAAAATAAAACAAATTGCATTCAATTTTTTCATTAATATCTTTTTTTAATTTTCAAAATAATATATTTTAAAAGGTATTCGTGAAAACTAGTTTTGGATCAAAATTGTTCCATGTGTATTTTAAAAGTTTAAATTTGAAATGTATTAAAACTCTATGAACTTTCAGTTGTCCTTAAATACTGTCAAGGGTCAGTTTTAAAAAAATTGTAAATATGAATAAAAAGAACGATGAATCTGACTGTAGCTTTACATGTCAACTTTATTTTAGCATAATCTTAAAATCTTAAATAACAAAATTAAAATTTTACTTTTATATGTTTAAAAAAAATGTATAAAAGCTTCTAAAAATATATCAAATTAAAATTTTTAACGTAAAACTTCTAGTGCATGATGTTGACAATTTATGTAAAATACAAGCAAGTAGTGCAAAAGTAAGATTGATTAATAAATGGATTGTTTAAATCATCGATTTAATATCGTCGATGTTAGGAACTTGTTTTAGGTTCCCATGTACAGTAAGATAAATATGTATTTATCACACTTACGCGTACATATATTATAGAAATATGTCGGTGAATTAAAAAGAAAAAAAAAATAATAAAAACAATAGAAATAAAAATATCAACTTGTAAAATTTGATTGGATTAAACATTGTTGATTCTTATTATATCGTTTTAAAATTTCAATGGTTTTTATACAGTCTAAGGGTTTGATTAGAAAATTAGAGAAATTGTTGCTCAATTAATGGCTGAAAAAAGAGTTAAAAGTAATGTTTTTTTCGCTATTAATCGGAATTGCGAAAAAATTATATCTAAACAAATTTATATTTATAATTACGTTTTTAAAGTATGTTCGTACATAAAGTGATCATAATCTTTGCTATGTTATAAGTAATAAAATAAATTAACTTCATGTTACTTCTATTATATTGCGATAAGACATACTTGATACTTGAAAAACGTTTTGAAAATTTCATGTGTGTTCTATTAATAAAATATTCATTTTCTATTGTATATACATATACATTAAGTCTAGATAAATTTTTTACAGTTTTGTCTTCGTGTTAAAGTATTAAATTTTGTTTTATGTTTTTTTTAATTGAATGTTAAAGAAATTTTACTAAACAATGCTTTCTTTTTTATTTAGATTTAACGCCATGTATCCGAAAAAAATACTTTGTTATTTGTAAAAGAACTGTAATAAAATGAAACATTTCATATAAAACGAAAAAAAAAATAATTTGAAAAAATGTAACATTTTCTTCGTATATATTTTTCATTAATTGGTTCATATTATCGTAAAAGCGTTCGGCAATATAAATGTAATATAAAATTCATTAAAAACAAACTGCAACATAATTGGGGCATAAAAGAAAACTAGCCATTAATTATTATAATGTGGACCATATTGTCAAGTATTTGGACACTTAAAATACTTGTTCAATAATAAAATGTATTTTTATTATGTACTTTACTTAACTTAGACTCATAACTTGCTTGCAGTTCTTGCAATATAATTTAGTAAGCCATACGTATGCCTTTGGATTTTGATTATTAAGTGGAAAGAAATTTCACATGATTATTTATGAATTTTTCTTGTATATAGTCATATATATTTATATAAAAGCATATCTTAATCTTAATATTCATAAGTATGTATGAAGATATATATATATATATATATATATATATATATGGATCCTCAAAAAATGTATTAGAATTGTAAATAGTTTTTGAAATTGTTTTTAACAAATATTTTACTTAGAATCGTGTGTTATTTCTTTTCCTAACTTTAAATTAATTAAGATGAAATCAATGATCAGCCCTTATACTTTGAAACTGCTTCACTTGGTGAATTTTTATCTTTCTTTAATGAAGCAATAGAAAGTCAATATAAGTTTTGGAAATTTTTATTTATATAATTAAAAAAGTGAAGAGTTTCACACTAGCTTAAAGCATTTTGTAAAATAGCTTTCAACTCTGTATAATAACATGTAAAGTGAAAATTTTAGGTTGCAGACTAATCGTGTAAGTGTAATATTAAAATAATATGTACATCTACATTACGTACTTGCTGTACTGTTGTGCGACATAAAATTCAAAATTGTTAATAGAACTTTCTATACCCAAATAATTCCTATGCTTTAGTGTATTAAAAAATCTTAGTTCTAATAGACTTATTGGCTAATAATATAAAAAATAAATATTTAATAGAAACTTGTTTATTTATTTTAAAACAGTTTTTAAGAACATAGAATTAAGGAATCGTAATGAAACAAAAGAAAAATTATTTAAAGAATATTTATTATCACCAGAAATTCATACAAATCTTTTATAAAAGTACTAAAAAGATATATAAAACAAATTTTATTTGCGGCAGTGAAATATTATAGTAACTTTGTATTGTAATAAAAAATTGCAGACTATATTATAGTCAATAAATTGAAAAGTGAATTGCTGTAGCAACTGCTGCTCATGTAAGAGCTTTATTTTTTTTATTTATTAACTACCTAGAATAAATTATAAATAAATACAAAATAGTTCGCGTCTACCTAAGTTTATCATATTTAAAAAGTTTTTGGAGTACAGACGTCTAAACATTGATTTTGATTATTTTTTCCACATTCATTAAAAACGTCTTTAAAATATTTTGTTTAAATAAGATATCTTAGGAATTGAACTAGACGATTATACATACAGTGGTATAAAATGCTACATTAATAGGAAACTTGCATTGTTATGTTTAATTTTTTCATCTTTACAGTGAAGTACTTCATTGATTCTCTTGTAAATGCAAAAGAAAGAGACATATTATCGTTTACAACGAAAGTTTTCACATATTTCAATTCTAGTTTGAGTGAGCATGAGTCTTAGAAATACTGAATCGTCTCTTTATGCTAAAAAGCGTGTAAAATTCTTTTATCGTATGATCACAGGATGTAAGTACGCAACGAAAACTTTATTCCGACGTATCGTCAAGATAGTTCGGTACCGTGAATCAGGAGGTCACTGATAGAATCGTAGCAACCAGCCCAAGCGTTGCTCCTGTCATCAGTAAACTTCTCCAAACTGCTCCACTTACTTCTTCTGTTACTGGGTATTCTATGCACAGTTGCTCCTAAAATTGCATACATTTTATAAGAAAAATTTAGAAATTATTCAAAAAGTAGTTAAACTGACTGATACTTTATATTATCATTTCTTTTCAACTATTTTTTATACATAAACTAATTCAAGTTTTCAATAATCTTATTTTTTATAAAGTTAAAAACCTTTTTAAAATAGAAAAATAAGTTGTCACATATGAAATATTTTCGATTTTTTTACATACCCATCCTCCACAGATTTTGATGAACTGTGCGATCTCTTCACCAATGTACCTGGAAACGTACATAGGTAACTTTTTTTTTAGACTGTGCATTCTTCTATCTTTTGCCCACAGAGCTAATCTTCCCATGAATGCATATAGACAAACTATTCTTGCCCAAGTGATGCCTTGATGGAACAATTCATCTGCTACACCCATAAATGCTTCATAGGCTGTGTCTGGTACCACGTTTAGTCGATTCACCATACTTGTGAATAATATACTGTGCTTGTTAAGCATCTGATAGACATTATGACGCATACTGCGTGATATGGGATCTCTGGATATGAGGTAAATATCCTCTTTCAGAAGAAATCTGATTACATCATTAGCCAGACATTCTGCTGTGAGTTCTATAGAGTCTTCAGCCAAATTGGACCTTGGGGCTGCCAAAAAATGTGGAAACAGCTGTTGCAGTCGAATCTGAAAGTAAAATTTTTAGTTCTTTTATTTATCAAAAAATTCATTAAATGATTTTATAGTAAATTTCTATTCATTAGGTTTTATCAATTTTGTGAAGGCAGTTTTTATTTTAAGACTTAGTAAAAAATATACTTCCATTAAGTTTTTAAACAAAGATTTCAAAAAGTTTTATTGAGAATAAATTTTAATTAAATAATTAATTGTGATAAATATTATTTATTTTATTAGTGAAAAATAAATTAGTTTCATAAAAGTTTTAAAATTATGATCTAGAGATTTTAACAAAAAAATTATTATAAAAAAGAGTTAATTTTTATTTGCATTTTAGTTTCATTATGTCAGTGCAAAAATAGTTATCTTCAACCTACTTTCATAATTATTATATTATTAATTCGATTATGAAACAGAATTATTCTAGATAAACAATTAAAAATAATAAGTTTTTACTATTAATTAGATAATATAATAAATTTAATAATTAACAGATTAATGGAAATTAAATTTGAACCCTTACAAAAATGTATTTAGTGAAAAAAGAAAAGCATGCAAGTGCTCCGATCTCTTAAAAATATACATCTACTGCATTTTAAAGGTATCATATATAATAAATATATCACTTGAGCAAACAATGAAAAATAAATGAAACTAAAATCAAGAAATATCTCAAGCACATATTAGCACTCTAAAAAAACTGCTCCTCCAAACCAACTGCATCAAAAAGCTCTCACTAACTTGTTCAGTCCTCATCTCTCCAAACATAAATAACCAGCCTTCATCCAAAAACAACAACTCCTCGCCCACAATACAATCCTACACCCCGACCCAGCAACACTCGCAGCACTGCCCGAAAAATCTAAAAACCGAGCCTCCGTACCTGGCAGACCTCGGCAAAAGACATGATGCTCGCGCCGCTCGCGGCATAGCCATAGCGGCAGAGATCGCTCGCCGTCTGCTGATGCTGCTGCTGGGGCTCTTCTGCTGCTTGCTGAGAGCTCGGCGAATTCTTGCTGTTACCGGGGGCCCCGGCCGCCGGATCGCATTCCGGAATGCCGCCCACTCTGGAATGCGGCTCCCCCCTCGCACCGCCGCCGCCGCCGTTGGTCCCCTCCACCGTCGTCCTCTCATTGTTCACCGCCGCCGCTCTCTCGCCGGCCATCTCTTTCTCCTTCGGGGGGCTCCCTCTCTCTCTCGTTTCTCTCTTTTTCGATCGACTCGACTTGTGTGGCGCGTGTGGGAACCGCGCGACCTAGTGCGTCCTCTCCTCGAGTCGTGGGCTTCGTTTTTTGAGCGCCAAGCTCGGCGCACGAGCGAGCGCTGGCGGCGGCTGTAGTTGGGCCCTCTCTCGCCTCGCTCAGGATATTTGACGTCTGCTGGGGATGGCGCCCGATGCTTTGGACATTCTTGATGCTTTTTCTATTTTATGCGGTGAGATGGTGTCCTGTTGCTCCGGTTTAGGACGTGTGCCGTGAACTAACCTAAAAGGAGAGAAAGGTTTTTTTTTAGTTGAGGATTTTTTTATGGTTTTTTGGGGATTCGAAGCGGTTGATGAAAAATTCGAAAAGTACTGGTGTTGTTAACGGTTGTACGTGCGTCGCTTGTGTGGAAAATGAAAATTCTTCATTATTGCACAGGCTTCGTCAGCGCGGACCGTTACGACAAAACATTTTTGCAGAACGACTTTGAAGAGTTGTCTACCTACTTAAATAAAGTTCAAACGGTTTTTCTAATTCTTCAGGCACCGGTAGCCGCTTATTTTATAAACTGTTATGGATTATTTTTTGAACCGTTTTAATTTTGGAGTAAAAAATTATTTTCAAAATTGTCTTGAATTGGTTCTATTTAAGTACTTAAATTTACGCGTAAAATTTAATAGAATTTATATTTATACATAAACGCTTCGGGCAACTTTAAATAAATGTAAATCTTGAAATTATTGCATTAAGTAAATCGCATTAAGCAGCTAACTACAGCATAAAACATTCACATTTTCATTAATATTAAACCACTATAAGTTAAACTAACATTGCCGTTTAAAATGAAATAATTCGAAAAGACTATGCTCAACGTAAACTCGATGCATCTACCTTTAACAAAATACACAAATGATCACACATAAAACAGATTACTCTCACCACTGCGTTCTCCAAAAAGCAGCGCTCCACTTTTCCCAAAAAAGAACAAAACTGCAGTCCTATAACGTCTATCTCTAATCTCTCGGCTCGCATTCGCAGCGACATAAACAAAGCATCCTGAGAACAATCGACCCGAAACGTTCCGGCCAGCACACCGACGAGGTAGCTCCTCATTCGTGACTGTCCAATTTCGCGCACGGGATTCGCGAAAATTCGCGCATGTGTCGTAAGAGGAAACGTCTCCCTGCACGCTCCTATATCAAAACACGCCCAGCTGATCGCAGAAAAAGAGCCCGTATATACACATCCTCGCGCTAGCTCCTCTATCAAATACCAAACTCCCATCCACAATTCAAAAAACCATAATCTTTACACGCTCAAAACCACAGCTCCGCGAGAAAATTCGCGGAATAGAACAGCTTTCCACCACACTCACCACTCAAAAAACGCACATCCCACCAACACAACTATAAACATACACTCACCCATCAAAGGCACTACATCCGGCGCGTCCACTTCCTTCCTTCCTTCATCAACGCCTCCCAGGACGCTCTATATCCTCTACCTCCTCTTTGAAACTCAGCAGCCGCGCGCTCGGTTATACCACAGCAGCAGCCAGCAGGCTCGCATATAGCTACTCGCACTCGCGTCGCGCTCTTCTCGGCGGCGGCTCGGCGCGCACTCTACTTTCCCGCGGCCATTTCCGAACGCGGCGTGAACGTTCCCCCTGCGCGCGCGCGCAAGTTTCTCTCTCTCTCTCGCTTTGGCGAATGTCGGTGTAAGTATATAGTGTGTATACGAGTGCGAGGGAGAGAGCGAAGGAGCGCGCCAACTCTCTCATTCACGTTTGCGCCCCACCACCGGCTCGAGCGCGGGTGCCGTTTTTCTTTCTTTCCTTTTGCTCGGCGAGAGCGCGCGGCTTTTGGCGAGAGGCGGGATATGGCTTGTATTGAGATTTTCCCATGGACTCGCCGGTATGTGTGTCTGGGTGTGCGTGATGGTTTTGGTTTTTTGGTGAGGATGAAGGTGACGGGATTGTGGAAGGATGCTGTGACGTATGAGGTTTGTATATGGGTGTGCGGTTGAGGTTTTGGTTTTTTAAGTGGGGTTCAGTTAACGGATATATGGTAAGGATTCGATTCGAATTTTAGATTAGAATCGTAAGAAATAATGTTTTGGATAAAAGGTTTAGTAATTGTCAACAATTTTCACTTCGTTAAAGAATTAATAACTTTTAACTTTACATTGTTTCATATATTAATACGTTAATTTTTCTATTTTTAAACAGATAACCGAATGCTGCGGACTGTTACCTGACGGAAGGCTATTTTTAAATGCACTTCCGTACTCAGAAGTTTGTCACGTGGCAAGGGATGATTTTACTTCACCAAGATAACCTTACTTTTTTGAGGGTTAGATCCTGATCTTTGTTTTCTTTACTTTTCCTACCCTGCGCATAGAATTTTTCGCGGTTTGAATGCACCGTTGCATGCATTACGGTTTACCGAGTCAATACCGGATAGTGACTATCGTCGCTGAAAGTCATTTACTCCTTTACACTCTTATAAAGTTGAATTAATTTATTTTTGAGTATAATTACGGGTTTTCTTCATTTTACAGGGCTTTTGTTTTTTGTCTGACGAGAACAGCTGATACTACTCGAAGCAAAAATGTGGGAGGCTATCGAAATCATACTTCCTATTCACAAGGTATTTATTAATTTCTACATCCACTTTTATTTTCTTTTTTTAATACAGAAAACTAGCTCAACCAAGAAACAGTCCATCATTCGAAATCAATTCGAAACAAAAGGACCAAGCCGAATTTCAATCAACTTTCATCACGCATCCTCCGTATCTCATTCGCAAAAACTACACCGTAGACACGCGCCTCATCCTCCTCTACCTCCGATAATTCGGAGAATCTCTCCCAGCACCTATATAACTTCAACTTTACTTCTCCGCGGCGACCAAAAGGGGAAGGCCGCAGAAGAATCCACGA
>JAPYZA010008335.1:0-15590 GCA_030522685.1 Eupelmus azureus | reverse complement strand
AATCAAATGAAAAGAACGAAATCAGTGAAAGCCCACATAGTAGAGATAAAAAAGCGTAGGTCTATAAATCTCCAGGTTTTCAAAATATTTCGAAAACTCCGCTAGCAAAACACTCCGCGTTCTCTCTTTTTTCTTTCCGTCCTCCACCTTCGGCTCTACCAGAAGCAGATCATTATCCAGCAACTACGTCTTGACTTCTGTCTCCCTCGCCATCACAGCAGCCTACAGCAGTTGTGTGTATACTTGTGCAGATTATCAGGTACGCGGCATCTCGAGAGCTCCTTTATCGCCATCTCTCAGGGCCGGCGAAGGCTCAAATCCCCGTCGGAGTTGATTGTCCAATTGCACGGCCCGACGTTGCTTGACGTTTCTTATCTGCATCTCGGCTTCTTGGCTATACACGTTATTCAACGGCGCTCGGGTTTAATTCCGCATAGCTCGTATCTATCAGCGCCAGTCGTCTTTCGCTTTTACATGTGCCCTTAGCGCAATAGGAGAGCTTTGCCGTTAGGCTTGCGCTTTTATTTTTATTCCTTACGATCCGGTCAAAATGAGAGCCGCGATAAAAGCGAGGCCGCGTAAGCAAAATTTATATCGAGTTAGTAAAGTGCGCCAAGAGAAGCTCGCTTCGTCTCGTGAAGTTGAAAATAAATGAATTTTATTGAAAGATTAATACTCGCGAATAGGAAAATATAATGGAGCACGGTGTAATCAGGCAAGTTATTAAAAGCCTTTGTAAGAGATTTTTTTAAGCATTTAGCGGGCTTGCTTATTAGCTATGGAAATTCGAAAGTAAACTACAGCAGCAAGCCAAGATAAAAGGCGTCCTCCGATAAGCGGCAGAAAAAAGTTCATTTAAAAGTTGCGTAAAGAAGGCGAGTTTTCTCAAAGGCTAAAGTTTAGCCTCTAAACTTGATCGCTTGTCGGCAAAGAAAAAGGAAGAGCCGGCAAAGTAAAAGACCTGGCGTGTCTCGACCATAATTATCTCCCCGGTATAGAGCAGCACAGGCAGAGAGAAAGAGAGAGAGAGTGAGCTCTCTCAATCTTGGCGGTCGGACTACACGCGTAATCTCTCCTTAGTCGGAAAGGGCAAGGGAGGGGGAGAGCGCAAATTGCGACGACGATCCATCAGGTATGTAAGAATGTCGTCGACCTTGAACCAGAGGGCGGCTGCAGCTTGCCATGCGGGCCCTTCTCTTCTCGCCCTCCTGTCTCCCCGCGCGTACAGCCGCATATACATATACAGCAATATAGGGTTGCGCCACAAGCGCGCGCCTACTCGTCGATTGCCAACGAGAGCCTCTCGATTTCTTCTCCTTACCTATACCCACCCCTACCAGCGCGTATCACTCTGATGATATTAAGCCGGCTGGCTTTTTATCGATTTCTTAAGGCGTCAACGGGAGCACGCCCAAGTTTAACTTTGGGAGAGGAGAGACGAGGGACGAGCTATACAACAAGTTCCATTATTTTTAACTTTCCGCAGCGTATAGGAGCTGCTGACAATGAGTTGATTGATTGGCTGCAAGGAGGAGGCCCGGAATTATTTATAGGCAGCGGGGTAAGAATTATTGGGCTCTTTCTTCTCGCGTGCGCGATCTTGAAGGATGAGCTCGGCGCACGGAAAAATAGCCTTATTACTTTATTAGTACCAGCGCGTTTTAAGAAAACATTCACTTCGATCCGTCGACGATTTATTTAACGTAAATTAATAATTGCAGTATAACAACAGTTAACATTTAATCCATATCCCAGCGACATAAAAGTTTAAAGAGCGAATAAAAAGAGTCCTTTTGTAGAGTAGCTATATGGATACATTCGATCGAAAAAGGAGGCCTCCACTCTCGAATAAAGATTTATCGACATACACTTTACAGAATATCTCTTTCGTTTATCTAACGTTCATCACAAACCACACGAAACAAGCAATAACACTCGAGACTTGCCGAGAGCGCCCTACCCAAAAACAGCAATAAAAAAGTGAATTATTCGTCACGGAGCAAGTAAGGAAAAAAAAGGGTCGTGTGCGGTGGTTTAAAAAGGTCGCGCGCAAGCGACTCTGTATATAGGTTGGCCGGTAAATCAATTGCCGCGGCACCAAAATTTACGCTCCACGCGCTGCTCTTGACTTTCCGCCTCTCCCTGGGAAACACAGACACGAAGCCATGATCGCAATAATCATAAATTCGAAGGATTAGAGAACGAAGCCTGAAAAAGAGGATCCGCCTTTTCCGGCTATACGCTGACCGATCGAAAATCGCGCGCTCGCTCCCTGAGTACACACACTGCATCGGAGGAGCCCGAGAAAATCCGCGCCTGCTTCTTCTGCAACCTTCCCTCTTACTCTCTCTAATCCGCATCCCGTGTCAGCGTAACAAATCGTCCCTCTGCTCTCTGTGTACGTGTGTTTTCGCGCGCTTTAATCCGAATTTTTATTTACTCTAGCGGCGCAGAGAGAGCAGTAGCTATACTGGCGCTAGTTGCGAAAAAGCGAGGACAATAGAGAGCAGCCAGGTCTCAGGCTGGCAGGCAGGCAGGAAGGAAGGTATATAGGAAGGGATGTGCGTGTATTCATAGGTGCACTTTACATAGCTTTCCTTACCCTCGTGCGCCTATGTGTGTAAGAAGGAGAGGCCGCCTATATAACCGTCGTCGATCTATTTTATTCGCGGCCCTCTCTCTCTCGCTCCAAATTCGACAATGCGAACGGCTCTTTGTCGCCGATCAACCTAGTTGTCTCCTTCTGGCTTCGCCTGCGCGCTCGCCGCTCGCGATCTCATTTTCGTGGGGCACTTATTCTCGGGGGGTTGCCGCAATAAGCAACTCGCCTCCTTCTTTTATGCCCGACTCTCGCTCTGTGTGTTTTAAAGCGAATATACGGGCTCGGGGGCCTAGCTAGCGGCTCGAGGACGTTGGCTTTGTCAAAAGCAGACTTTTTTCCAGACGAGACTTGCTGTTCGCTTTATGAAAATTATTGTGTAAGGCCCGCTCTCGCTGCGCTAAGCGAGTACTGTGTAATTTACGACCGGTATCGGTCACTTTCCGCGGCTTTTATGACGACTGTTTTTCTCTTTTCTCCTTTTGCCTGGATGCGCGACAAGTATATAGCTATATTGTGCGCGTGTTTGGGGCGCGCCCGAGAGTCTCGCAATAATATCCACTGCGGGAACTGGTGCGCGCCAGCAGTAATAACTGTATGATGTTGTCATCTTGATCCTTTTGATTTAATTCAGGCCCACCGCTCAGCTCGCCCGCTGCGCGAGTTATTATTCAACTTTTTCGAATCTTTAGTATATTCAAGCGCGATCTCGCGATTATGACGGTATCAGGTTGCAACTTTTCTCTCGGCAACTTGAAACCTTCCAGTGGAGCAAGCATCGAATCTTTGCTAAGGAATACCCGCACGATAAACCGCTAACCTATCGTCACGCAGAGCCGCAGTAGGCATCTTTTTATGAATTGGTTAATACGACGAATCCAGGAGAATTTTCACCGCTTGCAAATTTTTATCGCTCATCAAGGCAGCCCGCAGCAGTCGACTACCAGCAGCTAAACGACCTTGTGCCATCTCTTTGGCCCCTTTTCCCTCTCTCTCGCTCTCTCTTTCTCGCAGTCGAGTGCGCGGCTCGGGAGAAAAAAATAGGGAGCCAGCAACGGTCGTTCCCATTTTCCTCGGCTCTCTTTCATTCTCCCTCTTTGCTGCCGCTGCTGCTACTGCGCTGCTGAGCTAGAAGAGTCTCTTCCTCCCGGTGGCATCTCTCCGAGCGATCCGGAACTCGGCTCGTTCCCCCGGCGCATTGTGTCGTCCCGTCGCACCAAATTCGCACACAATAAGAGCGCCGATCATAATTATAATAGCCGCGCGGCTTTCCTCCTGCCTGCCTGCCTGCCTGCCAGACAGACATACAACCTATTTTCAATCTTTGCACTGGCTTTGCAGCCCCAGAGAAGCGAGCCGGAGCGTAAAAAACGAAGGGGTTGCCGATATATATACAGGCGTGTGTGCGAAAATCTTTGGAGCTCGTAAAAGTGAGGCTTGCGCATAGTTGACGCTCGTAAAAGTGTCCCAACCGATCGTTATATCGTTGCCGCTTCTATTTTATAATGCCATTCGTTCGATGTTTTGACCTCTTTAATTTCGATGGCCCCAGCCGCTCTCGCGCTGGGCTCTTTCGTTACGCGCTTTTTTTTGCTCCTTCCATGACCTGGCCCGCATAAATATATTGTTCCGCGCTTTCGTCCCTCTGCGGGCTCGATCGCGACTCGCCTGATTTTACACTGGCAATGTATGCAGCGGGTTTTGCGCAGGCTACGCCAGTTGGCGGAAGGAAGATTTATCGAGGCATCAGGGAAAGTATAATCAACGCTGAAAAAAGGATCCAGCGCTGGATGGGAGTCGGGGCGGGCCGCTTCAAACACCTGCTCCTACTCCTTTTTCCGAGGAAAGCAACAATTTTCCTCTCTTCTTTCTCTCCTTCGAAGCTCGTTAGTGTCTCGAGCGAGACGTATGGGCTCCGGGGAAAATGCTGGATCATATTTTTAAATTTAAATCCCCTGCTTTATGAACGCTCTTTAATATATGAGTATACCTGTTGTTCGATTCTTCTAGATAATTGTATATTTACACGTATACGCACAATACTTTTTTAATCTAAACATTCATCATAATTAATTAAGCTTTGTGGAAAAAGTTTGTTAAAACAAGCGACTGAGCATCTGCAGCCAGGCTTTTCGCAAGTAGCTCTCTTCCGGTAAATTGATCTCGTGCCTTTCCCCTCCCCTCTCTCCTTCCTCTCTTTATCCTCAAATAAACTCAGTCAACGTCTCCTTCACGAAATTCCCTCGCTCTTTCTCTACGCGCTCCGTCTGGCTTGTTTCGCTCGTTTACGCGCGCGTCTCCCATTGTTTCTTTCGCGGCCCCGCCATTGTTTGCATCATAATGCTGGCGCGCACTCGCTCCTTACTCCTTTTTTCAGCCAAAAGAAGGACCGGCAGGATCCCCGGCGTGAAATTTCGCTGCGCCGAGCCATTTTTTTATTACTGTTTTTTACCGCCGAAGGCTGTTTACGCGACGACTTATGATTGCAGCTCGCGCCGTGGCTCGACTAAGAGAGTGACTCGGAAAATTCGATTATTCTTTCTACTTGTATCCTTCTGCAACTGCTGCGGTGACGTTTTTTTGTCTGCGGTTGACACATTTCGGCACTGAAAATCATCGGCGCGGATAAAGTGAGTCGACTCTGAAAAACTTGGAGAAGAATAAAGTGCCGAGTAAGGGTAAACAAGGTGAAAAGGGCCTGCGTCTGATCGACTCGACGATTTATCATCTTTTGTGAGGCTGCGCGATCTCGAAACAATGTCTATTGTTTAATAATTTTTCCATTAACTAGAATACTAGACAGTCGCGTGCACGTTGCGTAAATAAAAAAAGCCTTTAATTTTAAAGCGTTGAATACAACAATACATTGTTCAAATTTGAATGATAATAAAATCATCGATATAAAATACGATGATTGCAATAATGAATTGACTGTCGAAAAAACATTTAATAGCGGTTTTTTCGTAAACCTGTGTTCAGAGTTATTGAAAGTCTACGCCTTTGGCAAAATTCCCAAGGCTCTTTTTAAAGAATCATCCAATATCCCAAATGGTATGAGGCTGCACAAGAAGGACATCGATTCTATCATTTTAGTAATTCATTCAGTTTCAATATTGTTGAGCTATCAAAAATAACGATAATGTAAATAAGACATATTTTTAATAATTAATAGATTGATTGATTTCGTTTAAAAGGGCATCTTACTATCATCTAGTAAGTAATTTAATCGAAGATTCACGAGCAGCCAGCTTTATTAGACTCCAAACGTAGAAAAAAGAGGGTCAGACGAAGTAAGCGAGTAAAACGCCGCGCTAGGGGATTGCTCGATTCGCGGTCTGCGCGTGCAAAATGGACAAAACTATCAGCGGCTAATCTCGGGCCACAGATCCCCTCTTATCGGCCCCTGCCATTCGCCGGAATCAGCGTAACGCGATACCTGATCCACGCAGCTCCGAAAAAGGCACGCGGGCGCGCCACCCGAAATCTCACGCGGCGCATGCATTATAGTAGGATTAACCATAGCTACATACCAGCTCTCATTCTGGACCACAGCAAGAGAGTGCTTGCTCGAAATGTGTGCGCGCGCATATATACACAAAGAGAGACAGCTTTCTGAACGAGCGGCCCTACACATATCCGCGCGCTTGCAGTATTCGCGCCGATCTCTCGTCTCTGATGCAGCGGCTACGTGCAAGTGCACTCTGCGTATGTACTATAGCGGCCTCTTAGCTTATTATTTTTCTCTGCCGGCGTGCTCTCTTGCGCTCATTATTCCTTTCTCGCGCGCCCAGCCTCTTCTTACTCAGACGTATCTCAGTTTTATTCACGCGCCTCGCGCTCCGCGCGACAAACATCTAGCTCACGCTATTATACCGGCGGGCAATGCTAATTCATAAAAATCAGCAGAATCGCTTTATTTACGTTTGTATAAATTTTCCTCGAATCATATGATCAGTGTTGCATGTACAGGTAAAACGATAGTCCGCTCTTCCATGGCCCATTGAAATGCCGGTCCTCGAAAAGCGAACGTCATAACACGACATACGCTGCACGTTTCGCGACATGATTGGGCATTACATAATGCGATCAGTCATCTGCAACGCGTGCAGCGGCCCATATATGCATCGAATTTCAGGCGGCGCGCAGGCAGGGCGCCAGCGCACACACATAGGGCGTACAATGCGCGCGCGCAGCCTCCCACTTGATCTCGCCTATACTCCCTATATAATCCCATTCATCGCTCCCTCGCATCGCACCGCGTATATCTCCCTTCCGTCATCGCGCATAAAAGATCAAAAGCGTAAAACACTGGCCTATCTCTCCCTTTTCATCTATCTTGCAGAGCGCGTCCGACTAGCGCTAATCTGATCCTTGCTGCTCGAAGCACCGATCAGCTCTCAGAGAGAGTAAGTGCATCGTATGGGTAAGCATTATGCACACCGCTCTTTTGACTCTGCCAACTATTGCGAGTATTAAAGCGTGAAATTGATGAGAGTGAATTCATTCTTGTCGACTTTGCCCGTTAAAAATATGCAGTGCCGATGAATCACACTCGTAGGAGGATGGATTTTTACGTAGATTGGCTAGAGCGCGTAATATAGAGCTGCATTCCTTTTCAATGCATAAACGAGTGATTGAACAACAACGTCGCTTTTTAATTTTTAACGAGCGCAAAAGCCACTTTTCAGGATACAAGAATAAGGGGAAAATCGGGCTTGCACAACTGTCGCTTTGAAAGGAGCGGCTACCTATATAAAATAATTAAGATCGTTAGACTGGCTGCAGTAGGAGGATTAATCGAAGGTCCGTGCGTTTCACGCGCACATGACAGACGCCGAGAACGGTTATACTGTACAGCAGAAAATTCCATTATCCCCATGCTAGAAGAGCACGGACAAAAGCGCTAGTCGGGAAAAAAGCGAGCACATACAAAAGGGTATGTGCGGGGGAAAATCGATTGTCCCGCAATTAATGTACATAGCGGCGATGCGTCGCCGACTCGCCGCGCGCAAAATAATCTACATCGCGCCGCCGCATATATAAACGCACACGCGTGTGTACATGCATATATCGCATGTATATATATGTCAGGAACCGTCTCGGCGCTTTGCGCATATGCGCGCCTCGGAGGACTCGCGTGCGTAACAATGCGTGTGTACGCATGTATATATATGCACGAGAGAGCAGACGGGAAACCGAGGGAACGTGTGCAATGGAGCGCGCGCCTTCGAGCCAATGCTCCGAGTGCATTTTCGATTTCTCGCTTTTTTTTTGTCTGTGCGCGCACTGTCCGTTGGGAGCCGCTTTGCTCGACACGCTATACTTTTAATGTTATACCACTTTTCATCGGATATAATAATACTATAATAAAGCTCACTTTAAATTGCAAACTTCTTTATTTATCTTTCATCTTTTCATAAAGAATGTTGGACTCTGAATGTTAATGAAAAAAATTAGCAACTGGAACAAATTGCCGATTCTAAAGCCATTTAGATCTGTTGAGGGAGTTGGCGGAACCATTTAGCGATCGAGAGTCGGCTAATGGATCTTTGGGAAGAGATTTTTCTATCTAATGTGCGGTCAACTAAAAGCCTAAAAGGCTAGCCCAGCGTGAAAAATTCGTTCACGGGCCAGTATACAAGCCACGTATAGCTGCCGGCAGAGAGAGAGCGCGCGCGTTAATGGATCTTTTCGCTCGACAGACGCTCTCGGGCGCAATTTGACGGACAAAAAGTGTGCTGCAGGGTCAAACGCTGCGGAAAAAGCACGAGGCGCCGCACATCTCGCTACATTAAATCCAAGCTTAGCGGGAGCAAACGATCCCCGGCCTTGCCTAATGGACCCGAAGCGTCCTAAATGCTCTGTGCCAGCAGAGCTATATACACACGCGTTTCTAATTATTCTTATTCGTTTACGCGTCCGCCTGACGTGCGTCTCTGTACTTACATATGCGTGCGTGTATGTTTTTGTCGAGCCGCTGGCACGCGATGCGCGCGCGCCGGCTGGAGGACGTTGGCACGTCCGATGCGGAGCCGAGATAGCCGAGCGCCGCTCTAACCTTCGAGCTGCACCAAGTGTCGCGCGCGGCTGGCCTCATCACCTGACTCGAGCACCCGAGGCGCCTACTTATACCTACCTTATTTACACGAGCTGGACGAACGGGAATGACAACAGGATGCCCGCGTTTACCGGCAAAGCTCGATATCGCTTCGAAGCCAAATTTTATGTCTTTCCTTCGGCTATCCACAAACTATTTTATTGCTTTGAGGTGTCTAACGCAGCACGTGGCCTATAGTTTTTTTAGCTGGCCGGAAATGGGAAATACTCTAGCGAAGCAAAACACGTGCGACTCAACAGTTTGGCTGGAATAAAAATTAATGGATAGATGCGTTTCAATTATGGGGATAGTAATGACAGTTGGTCGTAACAATGAAATTAGCAAAGGTGTGAGCGACGAGAGCAACCCTATCCTGTAGTTAAGTTAGCGCAAGCTTAGCTAGCGTTACTTTGAATTAAGTGAAAATTTAAAAGTAGGGTAAACAGAGGTATATAGTGACTGCGCAACAATTGAGCGTGGGGGCGCCCTGTGAAATTAGAAAACCACATGGTTTGAATTTCAACTTCCTTTGCACGCTTTAATTGAATCGTTTTAAAACATTTTTGACTGCAATTAAAACACAAATACTTACTCGTATAGTTTATTAATGAAAAATGCACTATACGCAAGGGAAGGGTGCAGCAGCTCGAGTCCTTGAAAGCAAAAGAGCATATAATAAGAGAAGGCTGGATCGATTAAGGTGCGCACACCCCTCGGCGATTCCAATTATACTGCAACTTTGTACGCGCAACGCACGTTCCGAGCGATTCGCGCCAATGCAATACATTCCCCAACGCACCGTAATTTAATTACTCTGTCGCGTTCGTTACACGCGGATCCTACAAAAAAGACCTTCGACAACAAAAAACACCGAGAGAGAGAGAGAGAAAACAACGTGAAAAAAAGAGATGAGGGAAAAGCCAAAGAGAGGGAGGGGGCCAGATGGGCGATACTCGCGTCGCCGCCATATGGGCAGGTGCCCGCGGCCTGCCGGCGTACTGTCCCAACCCATTCAAGCAATTCGAATTTTACGATGAGAAAATGCATATATGTATAGACGCGTGCGCGCGTATACCAGCGGCTTTCCTTCGATTTTCCCTTGCGTGCACGGCTTACTTAAACGATCGCTCTCTCTTTCGGTTTTTTTTACTTTTCATGGCCACGCGACGTTAACGGATGATCAATTATGCGAGCACCCGCGGCGTTTAGCGCGCGACGCCTCGGCTAGCGTGCGCGACATGCTCCTTAAAAGGCTCGGCGCAGCAACTTTTTTTTATTCTCTATTGGAATTGACTTTAACACCTGCTGGAAATTTATCGCGGCAGGAGCTGCAGTTAGCTCTCGCTTGTTCCTTTATTGCTGATTACTAACTGGAAACGTATAGCTCAAGGTTAAGTTTAATTAATTCTTTTATTCGATATTTCACCGGCTTTATCTAATTTCTGCACATAACATTTAATAGCAAACAAGATGTAATAGTAGGTGTACTAGATTTTGTTCTATAAATTCAGCCTTATCGCTATCTCCAATTAGAGCGAAACTCATTTTGCCCCACCTCAGCCACGAGATCCTCTTCCATCATAGTCAAGTTCGCGTCAGGCGGAACAGACGAAAGTACTTGCCGAGCTTCGTCGCGGCTAATGGAGCGCAGAATAATTAAATAACGATTTATTATTGATACTCTCCTCGATCTTCAGGTCTTAAGTCTTTTGCAAATGTTTAAGTTCATTACTATAGACTTTAATTGACTTGCTGAATAATCTTCTACTTTATGTTATTTGATCTTCATCTCATTTCTCTCCAGTTGATATAAATAAAGATTGTAGAAAGGAAAGGTAATATGTTAAATTAAAATATAGCTGAAAGTGAAAACAACAATATTAATATAAATAATAAGAATTAATATAATATCTTGGTTCGTGGCGATGAATAAATTCATTTTTGAAATGAAAACAACAATGTTCGTTTGGCATTGAAAAATAGAAATGTTTACGGATGTTGAGAGCCGAACTTGTGCAAGACGTAATCTCGTTTTGGGCTATCTCTAGCGAGGATAGGGAGCGAAAGTCAGAAAAAGCCGCAGGAAGATACTACAGACATACTTTTACTTGCATGTAGAAAAGAGAGAGAGAAAGAGGGAGGGAAAAAGAGAGAAAGAGAGAGAGAGAGGCTCGAGCCTGGCAACAGCCCAGTATGTAAATTAGTGGATTTTTATATAGGCGAGCGACAATGCCGTGGTAGCGACGACGGCTGCTCGCCCCCCCCAGAAAGGAACCGTTAAAAGTTAAAACCTGCTGCTGGCAGCGCGCTCGCTTACGGTGGGGTAAAAATTCTCGAAAAAAAAAGAAGAGTCGTCGCGACGCAGAGAAAAGACTCGCGAACGATTCCCAAGGTTGCCAGCTAGCCCTCTTAGTACGCGATTATTTTCGCGCAAGCAAACACTTTGGGGGAGCTTCGCTCTCGCTGCTCAAACGGGACCGGGCCGAGTCTCGCTTCTTTTCAAAATCCCCGAGCTTTCGTGCTATACTTTTATACGCGGCTCCTTTTTTACACCATCATGGGAATCGATTTTTCGCGCCAACAACCCCACCTCAAATCCCTGCGCATTTCTTTCCTTTTCGGAGAGCTGCTCGATTTCTATTTCTGCCTGTTATATATATACATGCCGCTTCTGCTACTTTTTCACATTCTTTAAGTATCGATTACCTAATAAAAAATTTTGTTCAATTTCAACAGACATTAATTTATTAGTACAGTATAAAAAATCGGTTACTAGTAACCTGATATTTATTCACAACGACATTCATACAACAATCATTATTATTTAAATTCTCAAATCAGTGTTTTTTGAAAAATGAAAAGAAAATGAAACTTTAAATGTACACTTGAATAACCACTTGGTATATAAGCAATGTAAAATCATGAAAATTCTTTAAAGCAAAATGAAAACGTTTGCGTCATTAAGAACAAGCAATATAAGTGTAGCGCATTCCCGGAAACCAGTTGACCAGCAGCTTTCCTAGCGGTCGCAGCGGCCATCGTTAAATCGTCATTTTTCAAGGAAACAAATCCGCAGCCGCGCCCTTTTATTGGCCTAATTGCTCAATCCTCCGAAGCAGCGAGCGTCTGGACAGATTAACGCGGACGCTTTATGAAGCGTGAAAAACGTTGAGCGCGCACGTATGTGTGTGTATGCGAGGGCCGCAGAGCGGCTCCTCACCCTCCAAGGCTGCAGGGCCATGCGCCGGAATTTAAAGACCAGCGGCAGCTTGCGCTCGCCTTGGAGTTCGTTAAGCGCCTTGTGCCGAGTCACCTAAAAACACTGCGTCTTGTTGTCGAAAGAGCCGATTTTTAAGGGACTTGATTTCTCTCTGTTTTTTTAACGAGATAATAATTAAATTTTTATACTGTCAAGGGAAAAGTAAGCTGCTGCAGCTAGTTCATTTGAGTAGGTTGCTTGAAAAAAATTTTAAAACTGGGAAAAATCTTGACCGATGGTACGGATAAGCTAAAACCTAGCGAAATCCTTTTTCGGAACTCTATGCTCATAAATAATATGTAAATGCTAGTAGTCCCGTAACTGATACATCTGTATTAATTAAAATTAGGCAAATTAAAGGAATGATATGCAAATGTATCCAGAAAATTATCTTTCCATCTAAAAATGTCACATTTTTCAAAAATTCTCCATCGTGAGCCGGGAATAGCCAGATTCTTAAAAATCCTGAAAAACTAATTAGTCGGTCGAAAAAATACGTTGTTAGAAGACCATATGGCGAAAATACGCTTGTCCCTTGCGTGCTAAAAGACACATTAGCAACGTGTCCGGGTTTCGTTTGTACCAATTTCCGATGAAGAGCTAGTTAAAGAACACGTGGGCGATGCCAGCCGACGTCAGCGTTGATTACTGGCATTATAACGAAAGATCGAGAATGTTGCTCCTTTTATCATAAGGAGAAGAAGAAGAATGGAATAATAAAAGAGGCAGTGAAGAAACTAAAGGCCAAGAGAAGAATTGCCAAGGCGTAACGCTCTTGAGAAACGCCTGCGTGATGATAATAGGAATTTTATATCGGAGAACGGGGCTCGTCGTTGAATTAAACGAGCTCGGGGACGGGCCGTTTAAAGGCTCCATTAGAAGTAGGCGCACGCAAAGTGTTAACTCGCCGACAGTAGATGGAGGCGTACTCAGGTGTACTGGCGTCGTTCACCTGTTCGCTCTATGTTTCCCGTATGCCGCAGCAGGTGCCGGCCGCTCCTTCTCGCGCTGGCTCTCTCTTATTGCTTTCCTGTTATTTTCGTCGCTTTCGTCGCTTTCGTCGGGGCTCATCCTTGCGCAGTCGTTGTCCCAGTTGTCCCACGCTCTCAGCGGCTAATTACGGGCTCTCGCTCGCAGCGAGACGTGCCGCAGATAGAGCCGGAGGAAAAAGTGCGTAGCCTCGGCGGTTATCCGAGTGCCGCCTTCCTTGACCGACATTCTTGCGAGCTCGGGGACACGGGGCCACGAAAACACGCCCACGTGCGCTCCTGACGCTATTATTTACAAAGAGAGCCCTGCATGAGAACCTGCGCCTCTCTCTCTCTCTCTCTCTCTTTATCTCGGCCTATCTCTCTACTTCGTCTCATTCTTCTTGGCCACCTCCTCCCTCTTCCTCCCGCGGTTTACTTCGACTCTTCGCGCTTCTCGCTTTACGAGGGTGGCTTCGGCGACGAGCGCGACACTTGTCGTTAACTTCGCGCCGAGGCGGATGTCCGTATACACTTGTCCGTTGAAAAGTTTAACGTATCCGCGAGCGGATGATGTGTGTCGCGCTTCTCTTTAAGAGCCACAAACCGCCTTTCGCTGCTGGCCTTTTAATACACATCGGCTACACGCAAGAGCCAGTTGCGGGGGTGTCCAACGTCTTTCTGCGGATGCCGCGCTTCGCCTGTATATTTACGCTTCTCCGGGCTGTATGAGCGCCTTACTATAGCTGTCTTTTGAGCTCGATGGGAAAAATATTAATGAGTCGGAGTATTGCAACTGTTATGGCCCTCTCGAGCCGAGACTGCTGCCTTAGCTCGCTTGCACGTCGAAGTTTTCGAGTGGACTTTCCAGCTCGTCGATGCGCGGCTAATGCAAGAAGTTGCGACCTCGCCTTTAGATATACTGGCATGTTTACCCCCCTTTTTCGATCCAGCTCTTTTCACGTCATGTGAGAAAAACACTTTTTCCTGCTCTGCACTGATTTTCACTTTATATTTATTTATTTTTTTTTTTTTTACCTTCTAATACTTAATAATCAAGATCATTCTCTCATTATGTACTAATCTAATAGATCAGCTACCATTATGAATGAGAATAATAGCATAATTTCTCGTCTCAGCATCATTACGTTATAACAGCAACGCAAAAGCTCTCCGCAATCTCGCCTCGCAATGATAATCCGAGGTAGACCGCATGAATGAAACAGCCCTCTCATCATACTCATCTTCCTCCCGATATTATAGCATATAGAAACAAGTCATAATCCCGAGTCCATTAGCCGCAATCAAGCCCTTTATATAGACCCACAATCCCACTTCATATCACTCTTATATTTAACGATCCACTGAATTTTCCAGGTATGCTCAAGTGGACGGTGTCTCGGTCGCTGTCGACGGCGAGCTCGACCCCCCACGGACCGGGCGGCGGCGCCGCGTCCGGCAAAAGCCGAGCGACCCAGCAGCAGCCACGCCGGCCTTTTCGCGACCTCTCCAACACTCCACCGGCCGCCTCGGGAGTCTCGAGGACCTCCTCGTCCAGAATAGCCGGCGCTGGCCATAATAACAATAACAACGTCTTCGAGGAGCTGCCCGACAGCCAGAATCTCACGAATGGGCGCTCGAGCATCAAGAAGACACCCAACAGGCGGAGGAGGTGCAGGAGTCACGGCTCCGATTTGAGGGGTTACTTTCAGGTGAGTAAGCGGCGCCTCACTCCTATTTAGAATATCAATTAAAATCATTTGTAATCACTTGTAACGCCCCGCAGAATGCAAAGCCAAACGTGCGCTCGGGCAAGCGGGAGTCGCCGCTCATCGAGAGCTTCTACCAGAGCACGCCGCGCGTCGACAGCGACATCGGGCCCCTCACTCTCTTCCCCGTGCAGCAGCAGCACTTCTGCCAGCAGCCCGTCACTCTGCCCACGGACCCCCAGGCTCTGCTGCTCGGCAGCTGCTTCCCGGCCGAGCGGCCGCAGAACCTCGTGAACGAGGCGCGCGCCAGCAACCTCCAGTCCCACGTCTCGGACTTCTTCCACCAGATCAGCATGGCCACTAGTCCCGAGGACGTCATGGAGTCGGACTCGCTGCCGTTCGCCAGCAGGAGGAGGCTAGCCGCCCGGGAGGAGCGGCACACGCCCTACCTGCCCAAGCTCGCCAGGATCACGAAGCTCAACGCTAGGAATAAGACGCCTTATCACACGAAGCCGCAGTCGTCGCAAGAGTCGAGGAAGGAGGTGGTTGCCCAGACGCCACTCGCGGGCCAGCTGCTCAGCTTGAAGCTCGACCAGGACAGGCCCATGTACGAGAACATGGACAACACCGTCACCGAAGTTCTCAATAGGTACGATATTGCAATCGGTATACTAAATAACGAGTGCTTAACGCTTTAACCAACGATTTCTTTTTAGGGAGCAAGAGACGAATTACGGCGGAAAAAGCGTCGCGGAAATCCTGATAAAGGACTCCGAGGAGCGGCGGAAGCTCCTCGAGTCCGAGCCGACGGCAAACCCGAAACCAAGCAGCCCCGAGGCCCCATCGACGAAAGCCGACCAGCCAGAGGAGCACGTGTACGAGACGATAGGCGAAGCCAGCTCCTCCCCCAAGTCAGCGAGCGAGCCCATGGAGCTAGAGGAGGGCACCGCCGCGCACA
>JAPYZA010008331.1:0-11642 GCA_030522685.1 Eupelmus azureus | reverse complement strand
GATCACTTCGCTCCGGTTAGGGAGCTTACTCTTCGAACTACCAAAAAACCATGGGTTTCCTCCGACATAAGAAAACTCATGAAGACTCGAGACGCGGCCTACAAAATTGCTAGGCAATCGGGAAGTCGCAACGATTACGCTACTTACAAAAGGCTTAGAAATACGGTGCGAAATAATCTCGATACGGCAAAGAACACTTATTTAGCTTCCAAGCTTTCTGAAGCGAGTGATCAGAGATCGAAATGGGCGGAAATACGCAAGTTGGGCCTGGTTGGTTTCGATCTTCCTTCACCGCTTCTTTCTTTTTCTCCGGATGCACTAAATGAACACTACGCATCGGTCATGCGGAGAGCATCGCCTGTAACTTCGGATGATTTCCAAAATATTATCCAAACTCCATCCATACCGGGGCAACCCAGCTTCGAGATTACTTCGGTAACGCAAGAAGTAGTGCTTAACGCCCTACTAGCCGGAAAATCTAAAGCAGTCGGTGTAGATGGCCTGTCAGTCAGTATGCTAAAAATTATTTCCTCAGTAATCATAAAGCCCCTCACAGTGCTCCTAAACTCCTTCATCAAAACCGGATCATTTCCCATGTTCTGGAAAAAGACATTTATTTTGCCTCTAAATAAAGTAAAATCTCCTTCTTCGCCCTCTGACACGCGCCCAATCTCAAATTTGTCTGAGATTTCGAAGGTTCTAGAGAGGTTGATTCATCGACAACTATCAGATTTTATTTCCGACCATAATCTTTTAGATGCTTGTCAGGCTGGTTTTCGTCACAGCACGCAAACGGCTCTACTAAATATACTTGAGGACGTTCGAGTAGCCATTGACAATCGGAAACTTACAATTCTGGCTTTATTTGATTTTTCTAAGGCCTTTGACTCTATTCCTCATGCTCGTTTGCTAGAAAAACTACGTAGACTCGGCTGTGTCGATTCCACTCTCAAATGGTTCTATGAATACCTTGCAAATCGAATCCAGGCGGTAATGAATGAGGGGGGCTCTATTTCTGAATGGCTAAGGACATTTACCGGAGTTCCACAGGGAAGTGTACTGGGACCCTTGTTGTTTCTGATCTATATAAACAATCTTCCAAGGGTACTCAATTTCTGTCACCACATGATCTTTGCCGATGATACCCAAATATACCTTTCCTGTTCACCGTCCGACTTAGAGGAGGCCATACAAAAAGTAAGTAGAGATGCAGCAGCCATCGCATCATGGGCAAATGAAAACGGATTGGTTTTGAATGTTTCCAAAACGAAAGTGATTATCCTGGGCTCGCATATATTTATTTCGCGTTTAGATTTTCTTACACTTTCTAAAATAAATATAAATGGTGAATCGCTACCATATGAAAACGAAGTAAAAAATCTACGTATCTAGCTCACGCCCACTCTACACTGACGTGGTATGCCACGTTAGGTATATGACACGCAAAATCTACCGAAGCCTATATTCACTAAAACACTACAAACATGCTCTTACTTTTACCCTCCGCAAGGAACTAGTAGAAAGTCTAATATTTCCGCTTTTTGATTACGCGTGCGTAGTTTACCACAGCGTCGATGTAGTTACAAACTTAAAGCTGCAACGAGCTCAAAATGCTTGTGTTCGGTTTTATCTACGGAAATATTCCCTATCGATCGCATGTTAAACCCTACAGGTTAGCTCTCGGGTGGTTATCAGTGGAAGATCGACACAAACTCTTCCTTGGATCTCAGGCCTTCACCATAACGACGCAAGGTATTCCGTCATATTTATCATCGCGTTTTAGCTTAGTCGAGGATACCACTCTGCGTAGATCAGCCAGACTCCCTCCTAGACCCTTCCTATATACGATTCCACACACAGAAACCCGTAAATCTTCCTTTATAATACAGGCATCAGAACTTCTAAACTCCTTATATCACTTGACCCATGACCGACAAAATATTTATTCTTTTAAAATGTCACTTTATAAAAAACTACTTGCGGAAGAAAAGCAAGAGTTAATGATTAGAAATCCTTATGGATATCAAATGCTCGTATCAAATTTATAATTTTGCTGTATATATTTTTTATATGTATGTCATTAAAATTCCGCTCACACAAAAGAAAATCTATGAAATTTATTACTAAAATTGTAAAAAAAAAAAAAAAAATCACAAACATTGACAAAACTATGTTATTTATATGAAATACTTATGTACTTTTGCGAAAATACTGCGTACGAAAAATATATATATATATATATATTGTTGTTTAAAAATTGTATTTTTCATTGAACCAGATGGGGTAATACCCCATGGTTAATAAATAAATTCTAATTCTAATTCTAATTCCCTCTCTCTCTCTCTCTCTCTCTTGCACTCTCTCTTGCACGTCAACTTGTCTTCTTCGCCGAGATTCTCGAGATATGTCACCGTTGTGCCTTCGGAGGTCATGAGCAAATCCTCTTTCCCCCTACGTTCTTTCATTATTAGTCACAAGGATAAAGGGCTACAGTGTATTGCCTGTGCCAAGCTTTATCACGAAGATTGTTGTTTAACCGAGTGGTACATCTCTTCATCCCCATTAAATTGCTGTACTCGTGTTTCGCCTACGGTCCTGCATCTTTATCTGCTCCGGCTCCAGCTGTCTCTCGCGCTGAGTCAGTAGGGCTTCCCACTACTCCTACCCCTATCGACTCTATTACTAGCGCACGCGGTGCTAAGCGGCTGACCACTCCCCCGTCGCCATCATTGTTTCCGTCGTCTAGGAGACGCAAATCTCAGGCCACGCCCCTCCCGCTCGAGCCTATTAGCACGTTAACACGCGAGTGTAGCTCGCCCACCACGCTTTGCGCCTCGACTAGTGCTGACATCGTGCCTTCCGACACTATGGCCGAACCGACTGCATACTTCCATTTTGAACATCATTCGAAGGAATTTAAAGCATTGAAGGAGCAAGTATCTAAGATTGATTCTGGGGCTGGAGCTGCACACTTGCCTCACTTTGTACACGCTTGCGAGCTCATCTTCTTCGGATTTCCATCTGACCTAAAGGGTGATAAGCAAGATTTGATTAAGCTTATTCTGGAGTCAATTAACATGTCTGAGCATATTACTTTGATTATAACTGTGCGTGAGTAGCTCCCTCGCTCCAAGAAAGATGAATATACGCAAGCTTGCGCTACTCCCAATTTTTCTTTGGTTGCGAAGTGTGTTTCTCCTAACATCTGCGATGTTATTCTCTCTGCTACTAAGAAATTGAGAAATTGCACCTGCAACTCTTTCTTCAAGCTGGGAGGCGATTCGCATATATTTACTGGCCCAAAGAAGTTCAAACTTTACTTTCAGCAGCTACTGCTGCGTCTAGAAAACTAAACTATGCATGCCCTTTTGTGCGTAATTTTCGCGTCTTCATGCACACCACGCGTGACTTCGTACTCATTCCTATCTCCAGTGATGAAAAACTTAACACTCTTCCACCTTATGTTCCTCTTCGACGCTCTCTCGACCATCGCGAATCATACACCTGCAATACCCGGATTTCTTCGGCACTGACTCAGTCTACTACACGCAATGCTCAATTCTTCAAGGTGGCTGATGCCAACGTCAACCATCTCAAATCTCACCTAACTTTGGTTGAACGTTATTGCCTTAATTCTGAACTGGATCTTTTTGTAGTAACTGAGACTTTTCTAGACAACCTCGACAGTAATGCCATTGTCCATATCGAAGGGTTTCATTGTTATAAAGTTGGTCGTGCGGGTAAATCAGGTGGTTGAGTGGGCATTTATGTTCGTGAGGCCTTCAAGGTCTCAGTTCTTGCTCAATCGGTTTTTACTTTCGATAATACCCCAGAATTTTTAATTTTAAATGCCACTTTGGCTAATAAAAAACTTTTGATAGCTGGCATTTACGCCCACCCTCAATAAAGATATCCCACTGAATTCTTTAGTATTTTCTCTCAATTTTTTGTTTCTCATCCAAATATAGTTATTACTGGTGACCTCAATATTTATCTTTCCACCTCAAATGATACTTCCAACTGCCTTAGGAATACACTGGTCAGTCTGGCCCTTTACCTCGTACCCTCTGATCCAACGTATCATACGCTTACGGCTACTACCAATTCGCATACCTGGATTGATGTGTTTATTCTAAACGATAACTCTTCTTATCAGTCCTATAAAAAATCCAATGTCCCTTTTATTGCAGGTCACGACTTGATCGAAATTACTTATAATTTTTATAAGCCTCCTGTTAAGCCTAAATCCTTCACGACTTTCTGAATTCTGTAAATTTGCCCGTTCTTCACTCGTTAATGTCTAGTAAACTTCAAAGTACGCATCGTGAGGATTTTGAACTGAATAATGATCTCATTTTCAACCCTAATCCTAAATATTACTCTATTTTTAATTCTAATTCTAATGCTACTCATTCTGTTTTACACTCTGTTTTACCTAGTCTTAGTTCTAGTTCAAGCCCTAGTTTTAGCTCTAGATTTAGCCCTAATTTTAAATCGGCGTCTTCTTTATTTTTGAGCTCTTCTCTTGTTGAAAACCAGCTGCGCACTCTAAACTCGGCCTTGCTTGTCTCGTTTAATACCCTAGCTCCAGTGAATCAGCTCAAAGTCATGTCCAAACGCAAGCCCTGGGTTTCTATTGACTTACGCAATTTAATGATAGACAGAGACCAGGCATATCGAGTTGCTCTCCAGTCTGGTCTACCTGGAGATATTGACAGATATCGCTCGCTTCGTGGGAAAATTTCCAATCTTCTAGATACTGCCAAAAACGAACACTTTTCCTCTAGGCTGATGCGAGCCGGCCATCCTAAAGCCAAATGGACAGCACTGCACAAAATGGGTATTTCTTCCAGACCTTTGCCTTCGCCGCAGCGATTTTTTTCACCCGTGACTCTCAATCGACACTATAGATCTGTGGCTTCTTCCACGCCTTCTTTGACTGACAGTGACATACTTGAAGCCCTTGCAATTCGTCTTCGTACGGTTATCCCCGTTTTTTCTCTTACTGGGATTCTTCCGAATGAGGTTGCCAGACACCTCACGAGCTTTCGTTCCAAAGCCAATGGCTTTGGCGATTTATCTAGTCCAATGCTCAAGATGGCCATGACTTCTATTCTGGATAGTCTCGCCTCTCTTGTAAATGCCTCACTTAGTTATGGCTACTTTCCGCCCAATGGAAGAAGGCTAATCTACTTCCACTTTCTAAAAATCAATCGTCTTCTGATCCGAGTCAAAGCAGACCTATATCCATTCTTTCTGAGCTCTCGAAGATGCTTAAGAGGGTGGTTCATGAATAGCTTTCCATTCACATTGAACACAACGGCCTTCTTGACCCTTATCAGGCAGGCTTTGAGTGGGCCACAGTACTTAAACTGTACTCCTAAAAATCATAGAGGATGCTTGTTGGGCCATTGACGAGAGGAAGGTGACTGCCTTAGTCCTTTTTGACTTCAGCAAAGTCTTTGATACAGTCTCCCATGCCCTTCTGCTCAAGAAGCTTCGCCATCTAAACTGCGATGACACGGCCATGAGATAGTTTGCTCCTTACCTATCTGGTCGCTCCCAGTCGATCGTGGACGAGTTGGGTAACCTCTCCGATTGGCTGCCTATTGCAGCTGGTGTGGCTCAAGCGTCTTAGGACCGCTCCTTTTTTCCATCTTTATTAATGACCTGTATATGTATGCATGTGCTTTTTGCGGATGACTTGCAAATATATTACTCATTTGCCTCGGACGACCATGAGCCTAGTATCTCGATCCTCAACTCGGAGATCGATTTCATTGTCAATTGGGCATCTCTCAACGGCCTGTGCTGAATCGTGACAAGACTCAGGCTATTCTACTAGGCAGTGAACATTTTCTACATAATCTTCAGGCTCGTGGCCTGCCTTCACTCTTTTTTGATTCCCCGCACATACCCTTTTTAGATAAAGTAAAAATCCTGGGCTTGTTCACTGATAGTACTCTCGACTGGTCAGCTCAGGTCAACGCTGTGGTCCATACAATACGGCACTCCTACATCTCTAAGTCACCAACGCAAGTCTCTTTCTCAACAGGACAAGCAACATCTGGTCGAATCGCTCATCTTTCCGATTATTGACTACTGCTGCATGGCGTATGATGACATATGCGACTACCTAAACAGGCTACTCCAGACTGCTTTTAACGCCTGCGTTTGGTTTGTCCACGGTCGTCTGGGTTGGAGGGAGCATGTGACGTCCCACCGGCTTACCCTGGGATGGCTCTCTGTTGCCAAAAGGCGCAAGTTTTTTAAGGCGACTTTAGCATTTAGCTTACTGGCTCACAGCAATCCTTACTACCTTGACTCCAAATTTATACGAGTAAACCATGACGTTATTCTGCTTACCTCTGCCCGCCTTCGTCCCAGGATTCTGACATACTCTACTCCCAGAACGAGTTCTCAACAAAACTCTTAGTGAGCGGTCCGCGGCGATCCAGTCTTGCGTGACAAGGACGATTTTCGCCGATAACGTGGTGAGAAAATGAGGGCCGAGAGATAAACGGCGAAGTGCTTAACATCCCCGTAAGCAGTCCGAGAAAATCATCAATCGTCGCCAGTATCGAGCGTGTTCCTATTGCGTAATTGTCGCCAAGCAAAATCAGTGACAAGCTGCATGCTGGACAAGCGAACTTAAACCTTTCTTCTCTTACGCGAAAATATTATAATACTAGACGATAATTCGAATGATAACTATTAACCTAACGAAAATAACCGTGCGCACGATATTGCGTGTCAAGCTCCACTCACCTCGCAAAATGCACGCGCTTCAATCATAGAGAAACGTGCAAATCTGATTATTCACGCGTAACTAGCGAAACATGAGTTTGTAAAGATACTATGTAGAAAGAAAGTTTACGTTAAATTAAGAATAAATGAATTGAGTAGAGAGCGGAGAAGCTCTCCACCTTAGACAAATAAACAAATAGTATGCTGTTTCTTGAAGCGTTATTAAAATAATAGATAATAATTAATGCATGATCCTTTACACCTTTATTTATGATCCAAATAATACAGAAGAACCGCACCACTCTCCGCGGTCCGTCGGAACTCGACGGAGTAAGTACTGAGTGACGCCAAAACACTCGAATATTGTGAAAAGGTGTGTTAGCGCGAGCCATAATTATTAATGTCCTGATTTAAACAATACTTTAACCGACCGTCAAACAAACCACCTCGTCACAAATTTATATTTTTTAGATTAAGCACATTATATATTTTGCAAAGCATCTTTCTAATAGATATTATTCTGATACTGTTATTACTTGTTATTAAGTTTTCTATTACTTTATACGAAGTTTATTTGTTTCATTTGTAATTTGTTGCTCACCGCAATATTATTACTATTGTAGTTACATTTGTTATAATGTTCATCAATATTTTCTTATTCTTACGTATTTTCTTACGGGCCAGGCGGGGTTTTACCCCAAGGTCAAATAAAAACTAAGTTTAAGGCTCTTTCTCTTAAGAAACTTGTATAAATATTAAAATAAACTTTGCTTTGCGGTTCTTCCACCACGTTCAGGTAAGCCCTCACTTCACCTGTAAGGCCCTACACCTACACCCCCACACATGATCTATTTCGTGTTTTTACGCTCTCATCACTTCACCTACAGAGATCAGTCAGCTGCTACTCTTTGGTGAAATACCTTTTCATCTCTCGCACAAGAGTTTTGAATCTTAGGCAACAACCATTTTATTTAGAAAAAAGTTCTTGTTACGGACAGAATTGAAGTTAATAAAATTATTTAATTACAATTTCAAATATTAAAATTTTTAACATAATTTTCATTACTTGTTATGATCGTCCAGAATTCCGAAATAAATACAAGTAGGGCTTATTGGGAAAGTACACAGCGTCGAGGAAAGCTTAAAATTGGGAAAATTCTTTTATTGTCTTTTACCTGAGCGAAAAGAGTATTTGAGCGTGTACCTTAGGTGGGGGTAGTGTGTAAGCCCTCACGGAGAGGGAGACGTAGGGGTAAAATAAAATGGAAAAATATTTCAGTTTCAAATCGGTATTATAGATGTGCGGTCATCGAACAAAATAGCACCGAGAGAAATTTCGTAAGTACTTATAGATTTTGTAGTTTTCTCGGCGTCTAAGGCAGGGTCTGTCTGCATTGCCTTACTGCTGAGTCCAGCAGACAGACCCAGGACGAAACGCAAAAATAGATTTAAGTAATTCTATACAATACCCGTTTTTGTCCTCTACAGTTCTTGTATCTTGAACATTAACCATGGCTCAAGCAAGTTTACTGTTAAAAAACGACGAGCAAAAAGTTGCTGTTAGTGAAAAAAATATTCTCTGCTCTTCCTTCTCGCGACATCGTATCTCTCGCCTTCGTAAGAGGTTTTACCGGCTTCTGGAACAGGTCGCCGTGAACCAACGATTTGTTGATATACGTTAATCAACAGACGAACTCCAGCCTTCAAACCCTAATCGCGAGGCTACAAAGGAAAGAAGAAAGGAAACGGAGAAAAGGATCGTTTTTCATTAATCAAATAAAATTTGAAGCCAATTTATTGGTTCATGAACCCTTAATCCGGTACAGAGATAGATTAATCTCTCGCCTTCTTAAGGAGTTTTACCGGCTCCTGGAACAGGTCATCGTTAACCAATAATTTGTAGCAATATATTCATATATATATATGTAAATATACATATATTATGAATCCATAATAACTATACGACCGACGTCGTCTAAAAGAGAGAGAGAGAGAGAGAAAGCCGATTCCGTAGAATAAAGGTTGATGAGGGAGATTATTATTTGAAAAGCCTTCAGTCCAGTACAGATATGTCAAAGATCTCCCGCCTTCGTGAAGGGGCGTGTCGGCACCTGGAACAGGTTACCGCCAAATAATAATATGATTTTTCAAAGGGAGTCTAAAATTCTATAATCGGGCATATAGCCTATCGGCCAAAAAGGAGAGAGAGAGAGAGAAAGAGAGAGAGAGAGAGAGAGAGAGAGAGAGAGAGAGAGAGTGAAAGAGAGAATGAGTGCGTATGTGTATGCGTGCGCGCGCGGGGTTTTGAGAAGAGACCTAATGCTTCCTTAAACCTCACGCTTCTACCCCGAATAAAATCTATAAATATATTTATGTATCTTGATAGCTATTTAGTAACTTAAAATCTTACATTATTATGTTCTCGGGTCGAGTGGGAAAAATCCAATAAAATGATTTGAACACAATAAATTTAAAATTTAACTAAAGTCTTTATTCACAAGAATACATAAAAGAGAAAATCTTAACCGAATTTGAATACCGTAAGACAGAGCAGAGCGGAGGGACAAGTAGTGTTAAAATGAATTCAAACAAAATGACTCTAATAACAAAAATTTTCAAACAGTCCAAGACAATTTGGAAAAATCATCTCGTTCAGCGTGGCCCGACGTGCACTCGTTGAAATTCGAAATTGCTCTGCGCCGCGGATGCGGGGCGCTTGGCTTTTTAAGCCCTCTGTCTTTGGATCTTCAGCCCTAAAATCCATGTGGAAAAAATATTGCGTGAAAACATAGCGCTCTGTTGTGCACACATGGTTGGTCAGTCACGTGGGCTTCTGGAAGACGTTTTCCGCGCCTAGAGTTTCTAACGTGCAGCGTCCTGTGCTTTTCCTCTGGCATGCTTTCCAGCGCTAGTCTCTGTCTTAGGGCATCGTCTTTCATCATATTTATGGTTGTCTATTAATTCCGAGGTGACAGGTCAAGAGTTCGGGCGCTCGCCTAAACTATATGGGGGCCCACGTGATCCCAATACACCGCAGACAGGCTTGCGTCGAGTGGTTTCTCCGCAGTCACCTTCGACATAATTTAAGTGCGCATCAAATGACATGAAAAATGTTTAAAATTTGTCTAGGCCTTGTCCGCTCGCTAGTTTCTGTAGGCGTCTAAAAAAAAGTATATGTAGGGGAGAAGATGGTGTATGCCACCGAAACTGGTAAAAGTGGGTTGGCTGAATTATTTTATATTTTATATTAAATATTATTATTTTTCTATAATTGGATTAATAGTGAATGCGCAGCATATAACACCTCCTAGGCCATTATTTCCCTTGTCGAGTTTTGCGGGAATAATAGGCCACATTCAGCTCGCCTTTTCAGGGAAATAAGTGGCCATTATCGTTAAGGTTGGGATAGAATAATATATAAACCCATTAACATTCTAATCAAGATATCTAGAAATACAGTGCATTTTACAGTACTTCAATACAGTAACTTACATGTGTGGCGGGTGAATGATATCTCGGCATTTAACATAAATCAGAATCTGTATTTTGAAAAGAAATTTCATGTGAAAAGAAAAAGAGCGTTTCTACAAGTAAAGAAAAATATAAACATAAAATAAAACTGTTATAAATAATTATATTTTTTACTATAAATTTAATTTACATTAACTATAAATAAATCTTATTATTTATGAATTTCAGATATGCTCCGTATTCTCAGAACTTTTATAAAACTTTAGATAGATCAACAGCTGTGATAACACCTTTTACGGTATCAACTTCATTACCTCCTCTTTCCTTTCAAAGAGGTACAGAATCCGTAAAGCAACAATACTCCCTTATTAGACTTATCGCTGCAGCGGAAAAATGTCAGGTAATACTTATCAGAATATAAATGTAATGAGATACAATTTTATATTATCTTTTAATGAAAGCCAAAATATATCTTAAAAATCTAATGGGGGTATTCCAGATTGTTTGGTTAAAAAATTTTACTTTCATAGAAAAAGTACTATTTCAAGCTAAAGTACTCATAAAATTATGTCACTATGTTGGTCAATGGATCTTATAATCAATTTTCTAATGTTTTATGGAATTTAATCTATTTCATTTTTAGGAAAATTTAGAAAACTAACTCTTATTTTAAAGGTAAATAATTCAGTTTAAAAAAGTAAATAAGACTAGAGATAATATTTTATAATTCACTTTTTCTGAAATTGAAATATATTATTCAAGTTCAAAGATACGTCAGTTTGAATCGGAACAGTTGAATTATATTGCTAAATTGTAAATATATAATTAACTTAATTAATACATTTCAGTTCGAAAAATAGGAAATTGGAGCTTCTTTTCTTTGGTTGTTTATACTATATTCTTTCTTAACACTTAAGATATCGTATACTAAATTATTTTCGCTTAAAGTAGAAAATTTCTTTTTTAATTTATGGATACATAAAATAGATAAAATACAATAAAAAATTAGACACTCAATTTTGTGACAAAGTTTCTAAATGGACTCCGCACCATTAAAATTGAAAACGAGACTTCGGTGAAATTGCTTGAAAATTCAATTGTAGATAGCTGAAAGCTTTCTGAATAAAAAATGTCTAATGTACCTGGGGTCTGAATGCCCATAAAAAAAATTATGGCCAGCTGAAGCCTAAGAGACCAGAGTGATTGGAGCGCGATGCGCGCCTGAATTTTTAATGCCATATAAATTTTATTTTCAAACATCGTAAATGTCATAAAAAATGTAATAGGTCACATAAAAAATAGAATTGGTGAGTCATTTTGTGGAACCATGGTGGCTCAATAGATAGAGTCACGACCTTTCTTCCCGAAGGGCCAGGGTTTGAATCGCGGGCGGGCACATCTGAATTTTTTTTCATAAAAAGTTT
>JAPYZA010008330.1:0-12041 GCA_030522685.1 Eupelmus azureus | reverse complement strand
GAAGTTAGTAGTTATTTAGAAACTCGCTATGTTAGTCCAGTGAAAGCGTGTTATCGTATATTAAGTAAACCATTACATGCCAAAAGTCATGCAATCATTTGATTACCTGTTCATTTACCTCGGCAACAATCAATAATTATTGAGGATATTAACGATGATGTTGCAATAACAGCTGCATTAAATCGATCCAGCATGATTATGGAGTATTTTGAATTAAATGTTCGTGATCCAACAGCTAGACAGTACACTTACGTTAAAATACCAACATATTATGTTTTCCAGCAAGTTAATGAAGATGGTAAAAAAGTTCATCGATGGTCTAAAAGAGAGTCACAATTTAATTGTATTGGTCGTATGTATTCTGTTAGCCCAAGTCAAGTTGAATTGTATCGATTATGATTATTAGTTTTGCGTACTATATCAATCTCAACAATATCCAATGTTTAGCATTTTCAGAAGCATGATTACAATTAGGTCTCATAGAAAATGATGATGAATGGAATCGAGCAATGCAAGATGCTGTGAATTGGATGATGCCTCGATGTTTGCGTCATTTATTTGTTAGTATATTAATTTATTGTCAACCGATTCATCCTGATGAACTATGTGAGAATTACAAAGAATTATTATCCGAAGATTATAATCATTTATACAATGACTCCGTTCAAGCAATTAATTTTGCTTATGCTGATATATGTGAGTTGTTAGTCATAGAAGGTCATTGTATCACAGATAATCCAACAGTGCCACAATTGATAATAGATGATCATTCGTGTAGCAATAATGATTCAGTACAGAATTTTGTTGAAATTGGAAATGAGCAATACAGAAAATTAAATGCTGGTCAAAAAATCATTGTTGATACTATTTTAATAAAATCTAAGGATATAAATTATGATGGGCTAAATTGCTATTATTTAGATGGTCCAGAAGATACAGGTAAGACTTTCGTATACAGCAAGCTTTATAATTCATTGAAAAGTCAAAATAAAAATGCATGTTATATGGCATTTACTGGAATCACTGCAACTTTATTACCAGAAGGTAAAACTGTTCATAAAGTTTTAGGTTTACCCGTTCCTTTATTATCCGACTCTTTATCTAACATTGCAATGCAATCTAAAGAAGGAGAATATTTAAGACAAGTTGATGATTTTATTTGGGACGAAGCTCCAATGGCTCCACGTTATGCATTAGAAATCATGAACTGAACATTAAGAGATGTAATGAACAACGATTTACTTTTTGGTAGTATTAGGTGACGATTTTCGGCAGTTATTATCTGTATTACCGCGTGCTACTTGAAGTGAAGTAGTAGATTTGTCTATTAAAAATTCTGGTTTATGGAACACTTTCCATGTTTTTCATTTGACTCAAAATATGAGAATTTTGGAAAACGAGATGAGTTTTGCTGATTTCGTATTAAGGGTTGGAAATGGTCATATTAATGCTAACAATAATTCATAGTCAAAGTTCAAAGTTATTGAAAGTTACAAAAATTTACAAAAACTTACAATTTTTTCAAATTGTCACAATTATATTTCCATTAAAGTTTGTATTCAATTATTAATATTTTTTTATTTGACATAATAATATATAACTAATTTGAATGATTAAATTTAATGATAATCATTAAGGGGGCCAGCCTGAGTTGAAATCACTGAAAAGGAATAAAACATTTATTACTATTTAAAGTAGTATATTATAGCTTTTATTAATATAATTTTTTGTACTTACTATATACATATTGCAGATCATTTTTGCACATTTCAGTGATCTATATTGTCCTCTAAGTCTCTAATACCGCTCACCCTTAAAAATCTTGAAGTTTGACTATTTTACCCTCTTACCACGGGTTTTCTAGCCAACCAGCTCATCAATTTTTACCAGATTGGGCTTAAAATACTCGTTTAGAGTACCACTACAGAATGAATGGATTACTTTTTCGAGAAAAACTTAACAATTAATTATTAGAGACACTTAGGTGCAAAATTTTAATAATAAATTATTTAAAAGTGAAATCTACGCACATAGGTGTCTCTAATAATTATTTGTTAAGTTTTTTTTCGAAAAAGTAATCCATTCATTCTATAGTGGTACTCTAAAGGAGTATTTTAAGTCCAACCTGGTAAAAATTGATGAGCTGATTGGCTAGAAAACCCATGGTAAGTGGGTACAACAGTCAAAATTCACGGTTTCTAACGGTGAGCGGTATTAGAAACTTAGAGGGCAATAAAGATCACTTAAATGTGCAAAAATGATCTGTAATATGTATATAGTAAGAAGAAAAAATTATATTAATAAAAGCTATAGTATACTACTTTAAATAGTAATAAATGTTTTATTCATTTTCAGTGATTTTAACTCAGGCTGGCCCCCTTAAATCAAGCTGAATATATAGCTTTTCATTTGGTATATTTTATAGGGTCTGATAGTCCTACTTTATCGACATATCCAAATTATACGGTTTTTGGATTATTAGATAAAATGTATTGCGAAATAAGCAAAGGACATAGTTGACCTCCGAAATTGTGTACTATATAGAGGTACAGTACATCATTACGGAAGGCAACTATGTCCAGGATTTGCTTATGTCGCAATACATTTATTCTAATCGTCGAAACTATGTCCAGGATTTGCTTATGTCGCAATACATTTATTCTAATCGTCGAAAAATCGTATAATTTGGACACGTTGATAAAGTAGGATTGTCGGATCCCATTGAAAGGCATTCTTCGTCAAATATTATTTACTAAAATAAAGGTTATGTTAATATTTATTGTAGAATGAAAATCACATGATCATCAGATAACGGATTACTTTATGTAAAAAATTTTACATGGAAATATATGTATATATCTGTATGCAAAACTGTTTTCTATAACAAATGAATCATTTTCTTCTTTTTTTTTATTGGCTGTGGATCCCTCTAAGCGACTCCGAGTTGCCACCCACCATCCATATGATATTGCCCAGGGGAATTCGATTTAATTTTTAACTTTGGCCGGAGACATCCACTCCCCAACCAACTGGAACTACAGTTTATAGTACTATCCGAACCACTATAGACACGGTGTTAATTTTAGCACATAAACTTTTTATGAAAAAAAATTCAGATGTGCCCGCCCGGGATTCAAACCCTGGCCCTTCGAGAAGAAAGGTCGTGTCTCTATATACTGAGCCATCGTGGTTTGAAAATAAAATTCATATGGCATTCAAAATATAGGCGCTCATCGCGCGCCAATCACTCTAGTTGCTGTAAAAGACATTAAGATTATTAAATAATAGAATTAAAATAAAATCAGTTTGTATACGCATTATATCCTTTTCATGTATATAGTGTTTGCTGCTGACTTGGCACTTTCTTTTAAACTTTGATGTCCATTACGTGCGCTCTACATTATGCTCTATGCGCTGCTCCGCGCCCTTCATTCGGGTACCCTTCTGCAAACTTTGTTGTCATGGGTCGAGCAACATAGAGACCTAATAGACGCTTCTTGTTTAGATCTATTCGTTGCTCGACCCATGGCAACAAAGTGTGTAGAAGGCGACCCGATTGAAGGGCTTTGTTCGATAGATAAACGTACACTTCAACTGTGACTATTCGATGGGATACTCGTTAATGCTTAAAATAACTTTTAATAGAATCTACACGATCTTCGTGCTTTCAAGGAATACTTGCACCCTGGAATGCCCAACAAAAAAGTATTAGTTATGCAAGAATAAATAAAAGTGGCTTCTCGAGTATAGCAATAAAGGACACATGGTAATAACAAGGAAAAGAGAAGAATAAATAAAGTGATAATTTAAAACAATACTCGCATGTATTTATTCAATAAGAAAAGTTACTCGTGTCGAAAAATTGAAGAAATTATTGCAGCTGTAGTCAGTAATTTCTTAATACCCTCAGAGAAAGGAGGCTGGACAAACTTTAGAAATCACTTCTAATACAATCTGCATCATCTTTATCTACACAAGGAATACTTGATTGATTTAAAAAAATTAAAATTAGTAAATATATAATTTTTATTTTTTATTTTGACAGAATAGTTAGTGTAGAATAAGCTCCAAATAGTTTTAAATTAATATCGATAAATGATTTATATAAATATAAATTTATTGATCTACTCCGAACCAAGCTGTTAATTTTGATATAAAGGGCAGTTTTAAATTAATACCTTATTTCGTTTCGATTTTATAAAAAAATACAGTGGCACGTATTTATTCACGTAATTATTTGAATTTGAATTGGTGCCGCCGTGTTTGTGCACGAGTTCGGTTCATAGTTTCATACCCCCTTCGTTCAGCTAATATCAGTCACAGACAGCTGATCATACATACTTAGGTAAGATAGTTTGTTGATATTACCGGTATACTGTACTTTGGTAATTTTTTTGCTTTGTTTAAGGGGTCAGGGCTGAGTTAAAACCTGGAAAAAAATTAGATTTAATTATAAAAGAAGATTTTTTTAGAAATAAATTTGTTTTCTCTACAATCTTAACAAAATAAACTTTACGTACCATATAAATATGCACTAAATTTTACAATTTGGCCTATTCATAAACTTAAAAAGTCTGGTTCGATGCTGGAAATCCTCTTCGGAAGCTGAATTGCTGTTTTAATGGATTTTGGTGGTTACCGCAAGATTACTTTGCCAATTTTCAACGAATCACCTTGAAAATTTGCAGAGATCTTCAGTATATCTATCCTCACAAACTGACAGACTACATTTTTTGAAAATAGAAGAATTTAAAAAATTAGTTATATAAACAGTTGAAAATAGTAGAAATTTAGGTATTTTTGAGAATGTTACATATGTAACTATAACTTTAACTTATCTTTAACAAAATTCCAACACTGTTAGTTTGTGAGGATAGATATACTGAAGATCTCTGCAAATTTTCAAGGTGATTGGTTCCGAAGAGGATTTCCAGCATCGAACCAGACTTTTTGAGGTTATGAATAGGCTAAATGGTAAAATTTAGTGCATATTTTTATGGTAGGTACAGTTTCTGTAATTAAGATTATAGAGAAAAAAAATTTATGTCTATAATTAAATTTGATTTTTTTCTAGGTTTTAACTAAGTCCTGAGCCCTTAACTTGTAAAACTCAGATTAGAGTATTTTTTAGAATCAAGCAATGTTATAAGTATTCTTTAGGTAAACATGAAAAACAGTTTTGGTGAGAATTAAAACTTGATTTTCTCAATGCTGAAAAAGATAATAAAGAAGAAATTTAAAATTATATGACACAGACTAGAAATGCCATTAACATTTTATTTTATGAACTTAAGCAAATTGTGAGTTTTAGTTATAGTGTATAGCATAGCGAAATTTGATTTTTCAGTTTAGGAGTTTAAAAACTTCAAATTGATCTCTAGCGCTGTTAGTGAGGTGAACTTAAAATTGTAAACTCAAGAAAAAATTTGGTTCTGCGCAGTGATTATAAAGTGAATTGAGATAAGTTATATTATAGTCCGACTATGATTCTAGTCATCAGCAATTGGTATAAGTAAAATGTATTAACAAGATTAAGGAAATCCGTCTCTGAAGTCTCAAATTAATTTAATGCAACACCTTCCAACTGTAGTAATGCTGTTTCTGCTGATGGTTAGTCAAGACCAGAAGAAGCATAAGTATCAGTTATTAATAGATTTACTTAATTCTTACAATATTCTAGTTTCATTTGCAAACTTGGGTTGCGTGAAAGATAAAATAATGATAATGTATTTTATATCAAAATATAATCTTTAAAATAATATATACAATAATAATTAGATTTTTTCTTAATTTTTAACTGATTCAAAGTAGATGCGAGGGGGATTACACCAACTAGATTTGTTACAGTTGAGGTTGAGATTGACACAACAAATCAACAAAATTTGTTGCTATGGCAAAAAAATATAATTATTAATAAAATATAATATTAAGAGCAAAATGATTGTTATTGCGTATTTTACTAACTTGTACTTATTTGTGTTTCAGCTGCATTTGGTCAATAATTGAGTTGGGTTGCCTGGTATCAGTTGGTTATATTGAAAGTCTGATTGAACAAGAGATACTAGGTAAAAATTATTTTGCAAAAGATAAGTATAACATTAATAATTTTAAGTTATACCAAACAAAATCTTTAAACATGTTTTTCTCTAACATTGAATTTTGTTAAATTTTAGGTTCTTGTCCGTAAGATTTAAGCTGACCAAATGGATGAAATTTAGATTTCTAAATTGATTTGGCTTCAGTATGGGCACCTTTCTTCGATGGATGAAGGGTTTTAAAACTGAATGAAAAAAGTGGTACAACGACCAAAAAATAAGGTAAAATTATGTATATTTATTTAAAAAATTAATATTTCACCTAGAAAAATTAAAATTTTTTCAATTTCAGAAATCTGTTCATTCATCGGAGGAAAATGTGCTTACAGAAGCTAAATCCACTTCGAAAAATTAATTTCATCCATTTGGTCAACTGAAATCTTACGGACAAGGAATTATGTATATTATGTAAGGAATTATGGATACAAACATTCACTGATCGATTAGGGGAGTATATCTGAAGAAAAATTTACACTCGACAGTTTAAAATAAAGGCATTTCCCTCTACTTTTAGAAACTATTTTAATTTTTTTTTATAATATAGTCAAATAATAATTATAATAAATATTTTCATTTTCAGGTTCTAAAGGTGTTGCACCCCCTTAATAAGGTTTCATGTAATGACGTAACTATTATTTAAATTATAGTATTTTAGAATTTAAATAAAAAGATTTAAAATATTGTACATTCCTAAGTAGAAATCTTTGCATTGACAACATTTTTTTAAACCTAAGATTAGAATAAATTTTAATGTATTGAACACCAAGTAGAGAAAATATATGGTTCATTTTGAATATTCATAAATATATTTTATATAAATTTAGTTAAAAACCAATCCTTGAAATAATAAACGACGGATAATCGATTTTTACAACGGATTTTGAACTTTGTTTTAAAAAATGTGGTCGTGCCTAGCATGCAAAAACGTAGTTTCTTGCATAAGTCAAACCGCTACTTTATTACTATAGTCATGATTTGAATATGTTTATAAATAATCAATTGTCATATAAATTATTAACATAAGATTATAAATGGCGTTGATGGACTAAGTACTTTACGTAGTTTTCTTCACATTCTAATTGGCGATGTTTTACGATGTTGTAATATAATATATTTAAATTTTAAAATTACAAATTAATAAAAATCGCTAAGCATACTTGCTCATTATATACCTTTTTAAAGGTAAGCTTATAATTGTATTTACTTCATAATAATAAAAAGTTTAATTTATTATTTGAATTATTATTAAGTAAAAATAAAAATTTTATAATCTATATTTGATTTAGAAGTGATGTGGAAGTGAATTGATCTTTAACGAACCAGGTTGTTACTAGCCAATTTCTTTGATCTCAACGTTTCGGGAGATTTTCAACTCCCTCTTCAAGACTAAACATAATATTAAAAATTAATATTAGTTATACAAATTATCGAGTAGATAAAGAAACAGAAAAACACACCTTAAATAAATTAAACAAGATTTACATTGTAGGTTCGTAAAGATATCCTATCGTTATAGGAACATCTATAAGCAAAAAGTAATAGATTGTAGGACTAAAATTATTAAAACTAAAAAATTAAAAATTATGAAAATTAAACTTGTCACATTTAAATTTAAATTAAAAACGAAATTTAGAAAAACCTATCGGAAACTCACACTTAAACGGACGGACAACTCGCGCACTCATTTCCGTAAAGTTGCCGTGGCGGAAAGCCATTGTCGGCGGCAAACGATACTGAACTAAGTACGCATAGCGAAAATTTACTGGCAAGAGCCGAGAACATTTTCAAAAAATAGTGGAAAGGAAGGGGAAAAGGAGTTTGTCCGTTTCTCGCTGTACTAGCGTAACAGAAGGTACGCAGAGGTGGCACGCTCCGAGCGACGCTCAGCTCGCGCTCACGGAAAGACTCTCTCGTGAAGCAATCACTGAACGGTACTCCGCGCGCCACCTCTACTCAGCGGATAGTAGCTGAGAGGCAGCAAGAAAGACGGTAGGAAGGTAAGGTAGGGACAGAGGTTACCTGCGTACGCGCACGAAATTTTAAATGAGAATTTAAAAGTTAACCTCTTATGCTGGTATGTTGCGCTAATACAGTACGCAGTGTATTCCTCTCGTGGATCAAAATTGTAGGGTAGGAAAGGCAGGGGAGGGGGGAGGTTAATCACTGTTACGTCGACAGCCTACTTTTAAGTAAATCTATGGAAGATTTATAGATATTTTTTAAATATCGAGTATCCTCCATAGAATTCAAAGTATTAGTATGGAAGTAAATGTTTATCATCTCTGAGAAAAGTCTACGTTTAATATTTTCTTCGTTAACTAATATGTTAACATTGTTAAAATTAATTTGGTGTTTGGTATTAGAAACGTGCTCAGCAAGGGCAGAGGAAGTTTTCTTGTTTTTTACATCGCGTTTATGTTCTCTGACGCGGATTTTTAGATTTCTTTTGCTCAATCCGATGTAAGTACTCGAGCAATCCTTATAATCAATTTTGTAAACAATATTACTAATATCTCCCTTATCTAAGCGATGTTTGCCGAGCTTAATAAATCTGCTAAGGTTGTTAATGGTTTCGTTAATCGGAATGCAGTTATATTTATGGAGTGTGTGGTTAATTTTGTTAGTGAGGATTTTATATATGGCAAAACCATTAACGGTTTCCTGAGAAAATTACTATTTTTTGTAAGGTTCATATTAGAATTGCCAGAGTTTGTGTTTGCAATATGGTGTAATTTCTTGTTTCTATAACAGTACTCAAAACATTCCTTGTTTTATTGGTATTGGTTCTATAGATAATAATTATTACATTTTCAAATTTTCACCAGAGACACAAAGACAATGTTCTTATGTATTGTTTGAATCAAGATTGAAGTCATTTTCTTAAAAAATGGAGTTAAAAAACTACAAATACGACATAAAGACTTTCTCCCTAGATATATGTAGGGATAAATTATTGATTCCCTATTTCTCAGTTTTTTGACTTCATTTTTTAACAAAATGACTTCAATCTTGATTTAAACTATAGATAAGAACAGTTTCTTTGTGTCTCTGGTCATGAAACTTTGAAAATGTATATCAACAATTAATCATTATTAATAATGTTAATGCTAATAAAAGAAGGAACGTTTTGTGTACTGCTTAACCTAAAGAACTTATTTTAAATTTTTAATGTTCAACAATGTTTTTCTTTACTGATTGGTCGATGGTCCCCCTATAAAATTATTACAATAGAATACCCAAAACTCATACTTTCAGTCAAATTTTTTCCCTTAAGTTCTTGTTTCTTTTTCTAAAATGATTCAGCCACCTTATTTAAACTAGTTTACGGAACTCCATTTACTGAAAGAGCACTTTCAGTAAATGGAGTTCGGTCTCATTGTCTTTTGATAGGTTACAAGAAAAATATATTCAACTGGTTTTACTATAGAAAATAATATAAATAAAAAGTATATTTATTAGAAACAATAAAACATAATTAAATTCAAATGGATGGAATTTAATTAAATATACTTAGTAAAATTAATCACATTTGTTTTCGATGTATATACCTTCACTTATATGCTTCTATATGGGTGTATGAGAAAAACGTACAAAATAAAAATAAGGAAAAGAAAAGTACTTATGAAAAAAGTATCATGGCCCCGGTTTAAACCTGAGTTTAAGAAATGTTAAAATGCTAATAATCGTAAGCCTTAGCCGCCACGCCTAGCGATCCAATGAGTTAGTATTCTCATAAAATCATTCAAGTTTATTACTTCTTCATCGCGTTTGAATTTTTATTCAAAACTCTATGTCCTCATTTAATTTTTATCCAATAAATTATAACTAATGAATATTAAATATATAATCTTTAATGATTGGATCGTCCTATCTGATAATTTTGCCAACTATTATATCTGCGTGTTTTTCAGATATACTATTTGCAATATTTATTAAAAAATAACAGAAAAGTTATTTAAAAAGTTATTTAAATTTTGCCTGCTCATAGGCAAAACAAAAATTATTGGAAGTTTGCAAGTTCTGACGATTAGGTAGCCGCTGATAAACAATTGAGATGGGCAACGTAGTCAGCTCGCTTCGTACTCACATCTTCGTTGGGTACGCGAGCAACAGCGACTCGTGCCTCCGAATCTGCTCTTCAGCTAACTTCACGCGTGTGCATAGTTCTGCGGTCAGACGCAAAGCGGCACTACCCCAAGACTTACGCGAGCCGTCTCACCTTTCTTCGTTTTCTGACAATCTCCCTCATTTCTGTTAAAATATATCATAAAACCTTTCATAAAAGCAGTAATCTTGCATCAACTTTACGTGCTTTAAGAAGCATGTTTAAGGAAGCTGTGATTTAAGTAGCCAATAAGCTGAATACATTTTATCGAATCGTAATGTTTTTTTTATTTCTAAAGTGGGCAGTACATAATGTTTCTGTAACGTAATAATTATTATAGTTTTAACGCTTGAATGACCAAATAGGTTCATCTATGATCAACACCATCTTTTCTAAACTAATAATCACTTTTAAACGATAACTTTACTTTCATTAAATAATATAAATTATATCGGGGTTTCAAGTTTTATCTTTAGCTTTTTATAATTTTATATTTTTTAACATAATTTCTTGAATAAATAATAAATAGAAAATAATAGATATAAATTTATCTTACATGTTACAGGATACATATATAGATGAATGCCTTTTCAATGAAACATTAGAACAGCATAACTATAATACATATAGTTCTGTGCGTTGGTCATCTCAACTCAAAACCTTGTATCTTGGGTTAAATAAATTTGGACATCCCAGAAAAATTCAAGTAAAAAAAAGAAAACTAGGAAGATTATCGTCGTACGCTCGCGTTCTGACTAAAGTAGTGTCAGCAGAATTGAGCAAATCATTCTACAGCAAATTTTCTACGTACAATAAGATTCTTCAGAACTTTTTATATGATATTAGAAAAAATGAAAGTTTTCAAATATACTCACAAAATTACTTGAAAAATAATTTGCAACTTCTTTTATGCTTGTATCCAAAAGTAGACGTTACAAATAAAACAAAAACTATCAAGATAACACAAGAGTTCACCTAATTAGCTTGTATTATACGAAACGTTGTAAAAGTGACCTTAACACAATTGATTGTTTTAAATAACATATATTACGTCTGAGCAATAAATAATTATTATAAACATTACTCTTAAGTTTGCTAATATAATCTTTATTTCGAATACCGCTAAACTGATATAGATCACTAACGCCAAAATAATTATGTTATCTACAGTCAATAACAGTTATTAGCAGTTATTTGCAGCTTTTTGCAACTTTTTGCAGCTATGAGAAGCTATTTGTAGCTTTTAGCAGGAATTAACAGCTATTGACAAAATTGAAATTGACATATATACAAAATTGTTATACAAGTTATAAAAAATTTAAATATCTACAAGACACAGCTAGTAGCTGCTAATAGCTGCTAGTAACTACTAATAACGGCTGTTAACTGTTAATAGCTGCTGTTGGTGTCCAAATTCCTACAGTAATCAGCACTTATTAGCACTTCCTATCATTTATTAGCAATTATTAGCTGCTATTAACAGCTATTAGCAGCTACTAGTATTTTCTAGCATTTTTTATTTTCGCTAGGGTTTAATTATGAATTATTAGGCGTATAATTGATAATTAAATGTTTTAATTATTAATTATACGCTAGATAATTTACAATTAAAACTTTTAATTATCAATAAGTGGGTGCCTAAATGATGACTAAACGCTTTAATTATTAATTATACGCTAGATAATTGATAATTAAAACTTTAAATTATCAATTATTGGGCTTATAATTGATAATTAAACGCTTTAAGGGGGCCAGCCTAGGTTAAAATCACTGAAAATGAATAAAATATTAATTATTATTTAAAATAGTACATCATAGTTTTTGTTAATATAAATTTTTTG
>JAPYZA010008329.1:0-15268 GCA_030522685.1 Eupelmus azureus | reverse complement strand
CAAAAATTAAATAAATTGAAAAATATACTTTGTGCCATAATCATTAGTCGAATATGAATTTCAAATATTTTTCATTAAAATTTTTCCAATAATCGTATGGAAAATTTCCATTTAAAATTTTTATTTACAAATATCAATATTCATTCCATTTGTAAATTTAACGCCCAGTTTTTATATAGCCTTTCGAATTTTCAATTGCCCTAATTAATTTACTTTTCATTGTAAACACAGGGGGAAAAAAATCAAATACAATGACACAGGTATATAGTATACACTTAACTGTAGCCACAATTTTGGAAAACGCATCTTCAAGCTCTGCATGCTCAAAAAATATCCTTTTAGCAAATGAATCGAAGAGTTTGGTATATTTTGTTTCTTAAGTTGACCCTTTGAATACATAGTTTTATCAGCTTTGTATGGCTCCCGCTCAACTGTGGTTATAGTCAAAACGAGGCAGAAAAAAAAGGCTCATAAGCTCACTCGGCCGGAACTGCGAGGACTTTCGGAATTCGAAATGCTCGCAACGCCAAAGTTTTCTAGCGCGAATTTCCTTTTCCGCAAAAAATAGGGAGTTATATTGGCAGGTGCGACTCTCTCCCTCTATCTCTCTTGCAGGCGCACGCGCACGCGCTTGCATCGAGTCGCGTGCTTCTTTTTTCCAACTCTCCGCCGCATGACGTTGTATTCCAATTTTCCACATGGCAGATTACGGATAAAATATCAGCGGGCGTCGAGCGTCGACGAACTGGTCAGCGGCGCGATGCTGTATTTACGATCACGCTCCTTCCTTTTTCCTTCGTATTTTTCTTACTCGAACCGCGGCCGCGTGTAGCCACGTCCGCGGAGAGAAACGAAATGACGCGTGCGGCGTAGAGTCGCGGGAAAGTAAAATTGTATAACTCGCCTTGATTTCCTCTTTTTTCTCAAGGCAAGCGATCCCCTCGTGTGTGTATACTTGGCCGCTCGACGATTCTTCACACTTGGTTTCTTTTATTTGACTTGCAGCGCGAGCGCGAAATCGATTTCCAACTGCAGCCGCGCATTTTCCAAGTTTTCTCGAGCGCGAGGAATCGAAACGGCATTAGCGAGATCGACGAGGCGCGAGGAACTCGCGTATACAATCTTTGGACGCGAGTCGGTAATTAGTTTGTGATTGATAAAGGAGTTGCCGGCTGTTTGAGCATTTGATCGTTTTGACGAGATCGTGGCCGTGCGTTGGAGTTGCGAGCAAAACAAATTTAATTTAGTGCTTTCAGAATTGGTAATATAGAAAATAGCTTTGATGCTTTTTTATTTAGTTAATTGAGATGCGTTATTTTCATGCAAGGTATTAGATTTGCTATTAGTGAAGTTCGTATACAGCGATAATTTAAGGGATATAAATTAATTATTTAAATTAATTTAATTATTTCATATATAGTGTTTAATGTATTTATAAATAATTATATATATTATGTGTAATATTTTATGATTCTGGTTTATATAAATAAATAATTACAAGTACAACATTCGAAATATTTGCGCTTCGTTGATTAAATCATCTTTTACTAGTGATGAAGAATGTCCATGTTAAAACAGGAGTTTTATTTGAAATCAAAATTTAGCCGAAATAACTATTATAAATATATAAAAAAACTTTTTTTACTGCACTTGACAAAATAAGCCAAAATTTAATACAGTATTTCAAGGATAGTGCTATTAGAGATTAAATGATTTTAAATTATATTCATTAATATTTAATTAATTATTCAAATATTTTATGCAAACGGTTTCATTCGATGTAATAAATTTCTATAAATTAAATTTAACTTTTAGAAGCAAAAAAATTATGAGAGTATTTATTTTCAAAATTTATTAATTTGATTATTGCATAAATAATATAGTTTATTATATTTTATTTAATATTTTATTAAAGTATTATTTGCTTTGAATATTGAAAAGCAGTTGAATATTTAGCAATCGCAGTTGCAGTGCCCAAATTATTTTAAGATAAAACAAGGCTTTTTGCATCATTGTTCTCTTCAATAGTGATAACTGAAGAATACATTATTTTATACTCAAACACTGATATATTTACTCAGTAATTCTACAGAATTTTAATTAGCGCATTTTTCAGAGTCCATTAAAAATGTTATTTCTACGCGGGCGCTGTAAAAGTCAATATAATATTTTCCATTCAATTTTGAAAATTTTAATTTTTTTTATTAAACCCTTCCCGGTAAAATAATTTTTAATAAAAGCATTAACAGCCGCGACGCAATGCTTTTAACGGCTCGAGAAAATTAAACTTTCATTCGATAAACGTATACGCACAAACACGTCCACCTCCGCCGCAGCACTCGAAATCGCGTTCATTGATTTTTTTAGCACTCGCTCGTATGAAAATGAAAAATATTTAACGGATTTATAGCTTCGAACATACCGAAAAAAAACGTTAATTCAATTTATTTTTCGCAAACCGCCATCTCACACGCTCGAATCGATTCGATTAAAATCTTCGCGCAAGCGCAAAATAAATAATAAAAAAATACCGCATACACGAACGTTGGGCCAACGTACACATTTACACCTCGGCTGTACTTGTGGGTAACAAAAATTTATATACGAAAGCACTCGCGTTAAACGGACCGATAAAACACGTCAGATCCGCGCGCGCACTTTGAAAGCAAAGTTTCGGTGCGCAAACACACCGCAAACTTGGCATTTTCGCAGTCCGCTCGCGCGATGATCCGACGCGTGGCGGCGTTTTTGAAAAAGCAATTTATATATTGAACGTGGCCGCGCGCGCGAGTGAGGCGACAAAGAAATTTAACTCGAGCTTTTCCTTTTTCCCCTTTCTTCCGCGACTGCCACCCGATACGGCAACGCGCGCATGAAACATTTATCGCGGAAAGAGACCCGGGGGACTAGTTGTGTGTCGTTTTACGCGGCTCCTCTGGCCGTCGGCGTGTGTGCATTGTGAGAGTAATCGCGCGGTGGCGAATTATTGAAAAATTTATGGCGCTCGAACTGATGGTGGTAAATATTTTTATGGCTCGGGTGATGCGAGGTAATAGTGAGGTATTAAATAAGTCCGGGGAATTATGCGAGGATGAGAAGAGACTATGGAGATTGTAATTTTCGGTATTTCGTCTTTTTATTAATGCGGTACTGGTTTGATGTTGGCTTGAAATTTTTAAGGGTTCTGTACTGTCGTTTAGAGTTAAAATTGCAAAACGTATTTTTACAAGACGATAACGGTTAATTGTTTTAATGTAAGAAAAATGTTATTAATTAAAGAAGAATACTAGTAAAATTACTTATTGAAAAAAATAATACTGTAAAACGTAATATTTTTTTAAAAATCTACATGTATTTCTTTATAGAAAATGGAAAAACTTACTTTAAGTATACAGAAACCAAAATTATTCCTGCCTCGAGAAACATTTCTTTAAGCATGAAATTCGAAACATGAATTTACTCTAGTGCATTGATGGTATCAGCAACGCATAAATTCGGAATGAAATTTTTGAAATTAATATCATCATAAAAAGTCTACCGGCCATCCTAAATCTCTCCAAATAAAGGCAAAATTATTCTCCGCATTTTAGTTAAAATCAACAATATTCCGCCAACTAACGACCAAGCGCTTTACATCGAACTTTTAATTATTATCACAAACCACTTCCGCAATTTATTTAATAATTACGATACGATAATTAACATTTCATTAATCCAGCCGGCGCGCAGCAGCTGCTACCCCGCCATTTAATTATCCTTCAACCCAGCTCGCGCGCGCTTTTTCGTAAATATAAAAGCCTCCTCACCCCCGCAACGCTCGCGCGAAGGTAGAATTTTCAATAAATTTTTTAAAGTCGCGCCTTACCTAGCGCATAAACGATACGCGCACCTACGCTGAAAAGCGCGCGCGAGCGCGTAATATGCGAGGCGGGGGAGGGGGGCGTAATAACGCACTTTTTAGTGCCGGCGTCGTCGCACTCGTAAAGCCCCTCATAAGGAAAGCGGCGCGCGTGCGGTTATTAATTACGGATTAATTAGGTCGTTACTCAAATTACGCAGTAGCTTTAGAAAGCTCGCGAATGAGCGAGCGAGCGAGCGCGGCCTGAAAACGAGGGCCAGATAAAGAGCCGGGCTTTAAACACTCGCCGGCTGGCGTAGGTACGTGTGAGCGTGTAACTCGCCGCAGTTGATCTCAATGGGCGATTTGAAAAGCATCGGAGTTTAGGCCGCTGCACACCCTCTTTCTGGTCGCGTTCGGTCATGCCGAGAGCTCGCGCACGGTTCGCTTACTAAATACAGAAGGCCATAAACCCCCGCCCAAAGCTCTCTCTCCCGCTCTCTTCTCTATTTCACCTGTGTGTGCGCTCTGCGGCCTGGTCGCTCCAGTTGCAGCAGCTGCGGCCGCGGAAAGTCGAAATCTCGCACGCGCGCGCGCGCGTCTCTCTTTCGGCTGGCCGCTCTGCGGCCTGCATACTTTGTCAGGATTCCGGGCGTTCGTTGAATATCCAGAGCATTTAGCAAAGTAGCCCGACTCTCCTATCTACGTATACATATATAGTTGAGCGAACGCTCCGCTCAAGTGGACAGACGCGCGATTCATCCAATTCTCTGGGCGCTGAATTTTCGATAAACGCGCTCCGTGCGCTTGTCTCTTTGTGGCGCGCTGCTGGTCCGGCTCATTTTGCACTCCGCCGATGGCTCGTGCCTACTCTCTGTGCGCTTCCTTTGCTCTACTCTTCTGCGTGTATACTTGTCCGCGGTATTTCGAGCGTGCGTGGCTCTCATTAGCGGCCGCGCTGGGGCAACTGCAAATACGTTTGGCGGCCTTTTATCGGGAGCTTTAAGCCCGAGGCTCGCTCGTCATCTCGTTATATGGCGGCCGAGCTGCCTTTTCAAAGTGGCGTCAAGGAAGATGGGATTTAACGCTGCGCTCATATCGCGGGTATTAAGGGGAGAGAAAGTGGCGGCCGTTTAAGGATCCTCTGATAAGGGCTGGTTTGTGAGAATCGCCTGTGGTAATTCTTTTCTCATCGTTTGTTTATGTTCCTTTATTCTTGGCGTTTTTTTAAAGTTTATGAAAATTATTTTTTTTTATTTATTAAGTGTAATTTGTTTAAAAAATATTATATTGTCAAATGAAATTGACTCTTCAGCGTTTTCTAAAAATATTTCTTTTTTTTTCCTTTAGCAGTAATAGGAAATATATGAATTTCATGTTCTAATTAAAGCTTATATGTGAATAGACGACGAATTAAATTGAAATAAATATCTATTAATTTTGTCACCATGGAAACATCAGCTTCATGTTAATTTTATAAAAACAATAAAAGAAAACCACGCTTTTTCGTACAACTTTGTATATTCATGTTTCGATAAATGCACACTACGTTTTAATTGCGCAAGAGATTAATCATAGTTGGTAAATGACCATTATCCAAATTCAACTAGCGGTTTCGCCCATAACGAATAAGTGATGGTTTGTTTGCCTATTTCAGGCATGCCGTCAATTTGGAACAGATAGGATTCATCACGTCGATGACAATCATTCATTACAACTAAAGTCAAACGTGTATAACTGTATATAAGCTATATTTTGCAATAATGTATCAAATACGGAAATAAAGTAGTAAAATAAAAATAAAGAATAAAGTAATTTGTATTAAAACAAAAAAGTAATGTTATGAAATATTGTACTGTTTTAGATAAAATAATAATAATCACAATTATTGTTAAAATCTTTTACAATTTTAATAATTCTCTTTTGTCACAGTTATTGTGGACTAATTAATTTGAGAAATAAAGATGACATCTACCACTTTTATAACGGTACAATATAACCATTATTTGAATCAAATAATAAAATTATTACAATAAAATTCATAAAAATTGTTATGATAGTATACTTTTCTCAATTACTTAACTTCAGTATTAAATAAATATTCTCAGTATTTACATGTGGTTAAAGTAAAGTGGCGTCTGTACAAAAGATTCTAATTGACACACCTTTTACAAGAAGAAAGAGTCATTTCCATCATAACTAAAATGAAGGCTTTGAAGAAGAGATTTCAAAAATATCTTTTTTACAAAGAGGTCGCTACTTTCGGGTCAGAAGTTTTACTGAAATGTGAGAATGAAAGGTCCATTATGTCAGTTGTTGTCAATAACTTTTCGAAATTATTGCTACTTTTTTTTTAATTTTTTGTGATTCTTACTAACAATCCAAATTTATTCTATCGCTGATCACTTTACAAAGTATAACAGTTTTCGAGATGTATTTGTCTTACAAATTAGAAACACTTACTATAATAATTACTCCACCTTTAGTGCTCACTAGCTTCAAACGTTTCGTAATATCACACACACAGATACGCACACACGCACGTATGCACACACGCACGCACACACACATCGATATGATTAACGTCAAGCCTCTCCAACCTCGTCTCTAATTCTCATCTCGGCGTGCAAAAAGAAAGCGCGAAATTCAAAGGAGAAGAGCCGAGGCCTTCTCGCTTATATCCCACGTACTCTCCTATCTTCACACATGAACAGTGCCACCTCTTTCATCCACGCCCGAACCTTTACCCATCCAAGAGAGAAAATTCTTTGCTGCGGTGTCTTCTTTAACGGGCCGATGTACATGCACCTTCATTGTTTGGAAGAGAGAGAGAGAGAGAGAGAGAGAGAGAGAGAGAGAGAGAGAGAGTGAGCAAAGGCGCCGGCGGCATGCAGCTTTCTCGTTTGCTCGCGTCCCACTGCAAGGCACAAATGTCTGTGTGTAGGAATCAAAGCACAGCCGGTTGATTGGACCAATCGAATGAACGAGACGTTTGGGCTGTTGTGGGTGGGTTGCGTATGTAACCGAGGCTGGGATAATGAGCTGTCTACAGTTTGGATGGCTGATTCGTAATTACAATTGGAACTGGATCGTCTGTGTGCGAGAGTGAAATAGTGGAACGTGGAAAATGGAGCGATCGACGATATCTCAGGAATATTAGAGAATAATAGAAAGAGATGAATTCGGGAATGTTGAAAATGATAAATCAATAAGTGAGTGATGAGTAGTATGTCGATACAAGCACATTATCAAATTCTCGCAAATATGCTTTTGATTTGGAGTTGAATTAATAAGAGTTTCAAACTATTGATTATATATTGAAATACGTACAATGTAATTTCAAATATAATTAGTTCTAAACTAAAACAGAAGTTGTCTGAAAGTAAATATACATGCACTGAAACGGGACGTAATAATTTAATACGTGCAGGTGGAATAGAACAAAAATTGGGAAAATCAAATTTTCTCACTAGCATGAATATTATAATTTGGCCGTACTAAATTTTCGGTATAGGTCTTAAGTGTCGCGAAACAGAGATACGATAAATGCTTTATGAAGTTTATCTTTGGAAAGTTAAACGTTTGCTTGGCATATCTTCCGCAGCTCTTGAGCAAACCCAACTGGCAACTTGAAAATTCGAAGAACGCTTTTGTTTAACTTCAGCTAAGGTACAGCCAAAAGGTCGCGTGCAATTCGATTTCGATATACGTCCCCGCTAATATCAACAAAACGCGCGCGCGCTCACGTTCAATTTCAGCCTGCATCAATTAACCAATCGCTCGAGAATTCAAAACAATCGGCTACCCCCCTCCTCCCCCCTTCGACTGTTTATCCCGATGAAACCACTCGACCGAGCTCTAAATTAGACCGCAAGGAAAAAAGCCGCGCGCTTCTCGTGTAATTCGATTTTTCGTCGCGCAGCCACGGCGAAATTTCCAATTTACTCGCTGCGGTCGAGCTATTAGAGCCGCACGCAAACGTCAGCTTAATTAACAATGATCGTTGCGTTTCCGTTGCTTCCTCTGCGCGTCCTCGATATGAAATTCGGACGCGCGCGCCTCTACCGCTAATGCGTACGTCATCAGCCGCGGAAACCTTACGTATGTACGCGGGATGAACCGGGCTATGTTTACCTAATTAACGAGATCGGAGTGAGCGAGCGCAAGACTGCGCCTCTGCGGTTTCTCATTGCGTGTGCACACGTGAATTCATCGTCGGGCCTGTGTTTACCGGGGGCGGAACTCCACATTATCCGGGGCTGTCTTTATCAGGAAAAGTTGAGGGGAGAAGCTGCTTGGAAGAGTTTCATTTCTTTATTGGAATGATCGATATTTATACCATGCTAGATAATTAATCTGAAACTGGCCAGATGTGTTAAACTAAATAACATATCTAGCCAGATTCCGCTTGATTTTCTACCACGGTAGATTTGATTAAACTTGAATTTTTTTTACTTTAGACGAATTGTACTTACTATTTTTGTTTGCGCTTTAATCTTAATTGTGCTTCTTGCTTTTTTAATGAACTTACCTGCAACAAAAAATGAGAAATAATTAGTTAAAATGGTGTTTATTATATAAATATAAGGTGCTGTGAAAGCATGTATATGTAAACAAGTTTTTTTTTTTGTTATATAATATACATAATTAAAAATTTTATGTTATGTGTTGGTTGATCATGAACTGCACAAATATCGCATATATAAAAACGTACGAAATATGTACTTTAACTTTACATTGTTATGTTATTTGAGTAGTTAATACAAAAAATGTGGTTTTTTAATGGCATAAATAATGTGCACTTGGAATCAATTTTTTAAATAGCATATTTATATTGAAAATAAACTTTAATTTTCAACTGCATATAAATAGTGAAATATTTTTATCAGGGCTATTCGGGTGAAAGGTTTCTTTAATTAATTTCTATTGATCTACCGTCAATATTAAAACTAAATATGTGCATTCTAAGGAAAAAGTAAAATTTTGAAATAAAGAAAGAAGATTTATCCCAAACGATTCGTTGTAATTGTTTAAATAAAGTTTTTTAAGAATTTTATTTTTGTAATTAGTAAGCAACCAATAAATCCACTTTTTTATGCTTGATTTTTAAGGTCAAGCTTTTTTCATGTTAACGACGTGTGCTCGTATGTAAATTTCAAACTTTATGGCTCTATCACCCGTTACGTTTTAATTACAACAAATGACTTTATCGGATTTATTCAGGTCAAAAATTTTTTCTTGCCTTTTTTCAATTGTTTATGCTTCCAATATTGAAAGCTTTATGAGATTATTGTTGCGAAAGAATTTGTTCAGAAAATAAGAAATAAAGCAATTAGAACATTTTTTCTTGGAATAACGAAATTTTTATAAAAAAAAGTTTTTATTTAACCTTGAAATATTGAGAGTGGAAAATTATTATTGATTAAAAGAAAAATCTCTGACCCGAATAAAGCCGATAGAGCGATAGCGCTGTTCTTTAAACGGCGAAGTGCTATGAGATTTTTTAACATATACAAAAAATTTTAAAACTCATCAAGAGAGCACCTGAGATCGGAATCAAAAAATTAACAGATAGATTCATTTTGAAGAAAATATGAATAAAAGTTTCTTCTCAAAATGTGAATATTTCAGCCTAGACAAGTACTTAATAAAAACTGATAATTTGGTCTAAAGTTATATTTGTTCAAAGTTGAATAACGAAAACTTTTACAAGACTTCACACGTCAGAATTTAGATGACTTTTGGTACAATTTTTTTTTTTAGCTTTAAATAAGCATATATAGGTACAAATTATCAATTCTTTATTCTGAAAACGGCAAATAGAAACTTACTTTCCCGAGTTTCGTTCTTTATTGAAAATTTATTAAGGACTTGTCTTGACTGAAATATTGACATTTTAAGTAGAACATTTTTTTTATATTTTTTTTTAAATGAAACTATAAGTATCCACAAAATTTGCTCGAGTATTCAGAAGCCTTAGTTCGTACAACTACGGCTTTGTTCATATTTTGATACCTCAAAATATATCTTAAAGTATTATCGAGATCGATAACCCGGATCTTAGGTGTTCTCCTGGTCACATAGAACACAGAATAAAATAAAACTAATCAAACTAATCTGTTATCAAATCAAAATATCGCTGTCTTATATTCATATACTCACAAAACGTAAGCTCTGCTTGTATTACAAACAGTTTTGCTTCGTTTCCCCTAAAATTTCAATATTCAAACAAGCGATTTGCATTTACCATGTAATTATCGCTGCGGCATCCAGCATCTTATTGAAAAATCACCAATATTTGTCTACCCTGACGTTGAAGACATTAGCGCGCAAAACAGGGAATACGCCGCGATGTATAATGTAACCGCTCGTAATTGAATACGCCCCGACCCCGGAGTCGAGCGCGCGCGAGCATAAAGTTGCGACTATGCTCCCCGCGTCGAAAATTGGCCGGAGGGTGCTTATTTTAACGGCCTATTTTACGATCAGCCTCGGGAAACCCTCTCCACGGCTCGGGATGATGCAGCTTACAAGCTCATTAACGGCCTGGCGCACCAGCCGAGAAAGACGGAGAGGGACAAACGCGAACGAAAGAGTCGCATAAAGATGCGCGTCTGTGTATGGTATCTGAAGGAGGAGGAGCGTTAATTTGTATTTTGCTAATTACGCGGTGCGAGGCGAGGAAAAATCTGAATGAGGTAACAAACTGAAAGCGGGAGGGAGAATTTTCGTGCATAATTAATACTTGGCTGTGGATTTACTTATTTTTTTTTTGCGTGGAGGTTCTTACGTGAGAAAATAAGTACAGTAAGAGTGTTCTAGAGGTGAGTATGTAAAAATATATCATGGATATATGAAATGTCATAATCGGGTAAGCTGTCCAAAAGGTGTACAATATAGCTCATATTTTTTTAATTTCAATTTAATCTCAGGATGCTAAATTGAAAGTATTATCAAGAATATTAAAATACTTTCAGTATTTTTATTTACATTTATTTGAATACATATTTATTTATTATTTAAAAAAGTATATTGAAATGTTGTATTTGTTTTTAAACTATTAAATATTTAATTTCTACACCTCTAGAAGCTCATGTTTTTAAAGATTATATATTTTTATCCCATTATATTTTCATTGAACCTAAATATGACTTTATAAATTTTTTACATAAAGCTTATAATGGCCTAGTTATCGTTATTTGCAACGCATACTCCTTTTTTTATGAATATTATATTGAAATTGAAATGTTAAAATTGAATCAGTTGGTATTAAACTTACGATCATTTAAAATCTTTTTGGGATATTCAATACTCAATTTAACATGAACTTAACTACTTACACGTAGGTTATTTATAAGCAGTTAGCAAGCATCATAGTCGCTATGCAATGCATAACAAATTTGTCTCCAACTACTGTCAGAAATTTCATTTGAAGTTTACGTATGTTTCCGCATACTTAACTAGCTATTTGTACTATTCATAAGTATGAATTGACAGTAGTTACTTATGCTTACAGATGAGTATCAGAATTAATTAAATTAAACATTACGTTAATAAGTTAACATTTATTAGCGCAGTTTAGTTGACTCACATTAGCTTGAAAATTGTGAGATAACACATTTTTTGAGATTTGTAGTCAAAAGACGCTTGACATTTTTTACCTTTTTTGTTCTTTATGGTACAAAAAAGACAAACCCTTCCCTCTATCATGTATCTAAAGAAAGTGATTAATTATCAGGAGTTCCAAAGCCTTATTCTGTCAGGAGATTTGCATGGTAAATTTTCTTATACTCGCATGAAAGTATGTTTTTTCATACACTCCCGAATATTTTTAATATTCTGACTGAATAAGTAGTGCTGAAAATTTTAAAAATTAGAATAATATTCGATGAGAATGACAGTTTGTAGAGTAACAATTATTAAAACTAATAAAGTTTGTTCATACTAATAAAAAAATGTACAATACGAAATTCTCTTCAGGCAAAAATTATTTCCCTAAACGTAGCAGCCCTTAGCAACCGGCAGCAGAGCAGTCAAACAAAAGAAATACCCATCAAACTGCCTCCTCTCTCTAGAGCGCGTCGAGAAGCGCATCTCCAATTATCAGGGCAATCTCGAGAGCAAGAACGGAATTCCAGTCGCACAAACGACAATATCCGCTTCACGCACTTCGCTTCTGCTCCTCCTCTTCCTCGCTCTCCGAATAGATCCAGAGTCATAGAGTAGTATGAAAGCAGCCGCAAGTTAATTACATACAAAGCAGCGATAGAGCATATACGCACGTGAAGCTGCAGCAAGTATCAGGTCAAGTCCCTGATGCAAAGCCGCGCTCTGTCGCTGCCGACTTGGCGGCTCTGTAACGCCGCGCGGCGAGCATCAAATCTTAATGCGAAGGCAATGCGGCTCGCGCCTCGTTAATACGGAAATGCGCGAGCTCGCGAAATGAGCTGCGAATGGCTCATTCAATCTCGGCGCCGTATAATGCGCGGGATTCCCCATTTAAATATTGCGCCCGGCAGCGCAGCGAGCGACTAATTTGCCGGCAAATTTTCATGTGCGATGAGCATGATTAAAAGCTCGGGCTCTGCGTGCGCAGCTACGCTTCGCGAAACGAGCCGCGAGAGAGCTCTACGTATATATCTCGTTACCAAAAGCATATATAGCTGGAGAGCTCGCATACTTATGCTTTGAGAGCCGTGCGTGCTTTTCTCTTCCCGAGCTGCGGAGCCTAGTGTGCCTCTCGTTTCTTTTGCTTTGAGCCTGGGAATTGTGCGCTGCCTGGCTGATTTCGGGACGAAAACTCAATGTGAAAAGGGGTAAGGTCTATTCGCTTTGGCTATTAATTAGTATAACGACAATTGCTTTTGTCAGTTTGTTTCTGGGGCGGCTTCTTTTGTCAACTATTGAATTATGGCTATTTTTAAGCGAAATAGTGTCTCGTTAATAAAGTCTAAAGGAGAAACTCGTTAAGTTTGACACGCATTCAAATTTTATATGAAACCGTAATTAAGATTGAATTAAGGGGACAAGCCTATCTATTGGATTGAAAAAAGCTGTTTTCTTTAAAAAGCTATAGAAATTTTTTTATTTGGATTATCATTATGAATTTTTTAAAAGTATATGTTAATACCTTTAATTTAAAGTATTATAAAACTGAAAATAATAGTTTTACGTCTTAAAAAGTCAGTACCATTTTTACGATTTATTTCTTGGAGATATTCTACGACGTGTACAATCCTTACCGTTTCAGTAAAACAAAAATTTTTTTCTGCTCCTTATTACTGGTTTTTATTTATTAAGAGTAGCTTTTATTTCTGTTAATAAATTTTATTTTAATTTCTTTTAAAAGTTTTGAATGAATTAATTAGAAAAAAAAATAATTTTTAACAAAAAAGTACTTTGCTTAATTTTTAGTACAATTCAGTAAAAACTAGGACCTAAAATGATATACTGGCTTCTTAAGGTGTAAGACTATTATTTTAAGGTTTGTAATAGCTAAATGAATAAATACAATCAATTTAATTCATATTGGCAACGTAAAACATAGCAATATACTGTAACAATGCTATTTATTTTTATAAATCTTTAAATAAAATAATCACTGGTATATTTTATAAAGGTTTCAATGTTTTTTTAAATATAAGATAGATGTTTTAATACTTTGTAAATCGGCAATATTTTATAAATATTTTATCGATACGACTTTCTAAGATTGAACCAGTGAAAAGAAATCCGTAGCCTATTTGAAACGAAATTACAATATCCCGTCAAAGAAAGCATTTCCACTTTCTATCTTACAAACTGAGACGCACCGATGTCAAATCAATTTGCTATCGCAAAGTGTAATATTTAAACCGACATAAAAGTACGCAAAACACTTTTTCGATACAGAATTATTGTGATATGATAGGACGAGAGCGGGCCGCAGAAAAAAGATTCAATGAGAAATCCGTATCTTGCACCCAATATAATGCACAGCAGCTGCCGGAGCTATACAGAGAGATAAGACCCCGCTCTAGAGAATCGATGATGAAAAAAAAAAGGGAGAAAAGAGAGTGAAGAAGGCAGCAGAAGCAGAAGAGGGCCAGCTACCTCTCGGCGATGCATTTTCCGCGCTGAAAATAATAACGTAATTTCAATTCCGCGCGCTGCAGTCTGAAGGACTGCGAAAAAGCTCCTCTCGTCGAGATGAAGACGTCGCTTGTTTACGGAAACGATGATACCGCTAGCTGCCTTATCGGCACGCTCTTTGTCATTCGATAACCCAGGCGCTCTCTCTCTCTCTCTCTCTCTCCTCTTCTCCAGTCGCGTCTCTTTGTTCGCGTTACAACAATGCCGACACAGCTTCTCGCGCTTCCGGAATGCTGATGACACGCTATCGCTTTGCTGGCGCGCGCGCACTCTTAAAGTGCTTGATCGACTTTGCAGCTACTCTAAGAGCATTGACACAGCGAGAGAGTATGTGTGTGTGTGTGTGTGAAAGAGAGAGAGAGGAGAAAGAGAGCTGAGCTACTGGATTATAATTCGCTTGTCGCGCGCGCGTGATCCGATTGATTTCGGTGCCTCGGTCGACCGAGCGAATATTTTGGCGATTACATTACCATAATGCGACAGATTACAACGGCGACGGATCGGCGAAGTAGAGCTAGCAGGAGTTCGTGCGAAATCGACCGTAGAGGTAGGATAGGATAACTGTCCTGTGAGTGAGATAGAAGTCAGTTTTAAGAGTTTTTCTAATGATTTATTGGAATTTTTCGTTATTATTATTTTTTTTTCTTTTTTGTACACTTTAATCTCCAGAAAACATGTTCATTATTAATTAAAAAATGTATGCTTTTTTATTTACTCTTGTTTGAATAATCTTTATGAGAAAAGAAGTACGTGCTAATTTATTAATTTGTCTCTTGAGCTTACACTTATGTGCAATGAATAAATTAAGACGATAATCTGTGCTATTTGTAGAAAGTAGGACAAATTAACTTTAGACTCTAAAAATAAGACTATAAACTATTTTTTTTTTGTTCAATCAAATTGGAAACTCATAATTTTTCACGAATCGCTCTCTTTATTTACCTAATCTAAATACTTATTGTTTATTTTTTTAATACATTTACACAAAAAATATTTTTTTAGAATAATCTTAAACTAAAAATAGTAAGTTAAGACTCATCTAAAGTTATAATTATTTGTATCTCTGATTCTTATAAAGAAGTAAAGTATGGTGAACAAAGTTTTAAGTTAGTTTTTTTTTACTCTATTACTACATTTTAATAAACTTTATTATAATACCTTAGCTTTGATTAAACATGATTGAAATTATTATTTAAGTCGCTTGCCGACTTCTTATTATTAAGAAGATTTAATAATTTTTAATTATTTTAGTTTTACTCCAAAGAAGAACTATATTTGCTCGAAAAAAGTACAAATATT
>JAPYZA010008328.1:0-10760 GCA_030522685.1 Eupelmus azureus | reverse complement strand
CGTGACACTAACACGATCATAGAGATGCTTTTATTGATTGCAATACACAATTCGGAGAGAAAGAAGCTCCAACTGATTTCGAGTTAACTACTTTACTCCTACGTCAATGTATATTGCAAAACAGCTAGATTCTTTTATATTATTTTCTATTGAAGCATTTGGATTTTTGTATCTATTTAAAAGATCTTTCAAATACAAAGTTAATTTGATTATCATAGAAATTGTATTGCATATGGAAATTGTATTTATAAATATCATAATAATTTTCATGTATATTTGTTTTAATTTAATTCTTCATTACATTCTTCATTAAATAAAATAATATAATAATATAATATAGTTAAATTCAAAGACTACGTTTCGATGTACTTTTGTATACGTATTTTCTGAATCCCAGCATGAGTCAGGATTTCTGTGTGAATATAGAGAATTGAATATTTTTTTCTTTGTTCAGTTTGTTTTGGTAAAATTAGTGATTATTTAAACAAAAATAAGTGCGTTTTAATTACAAATAGATACGTATAATGTGCCGAAAAGTTTTTAAAGAAATTTTCCAATAAGCTTAAGATGTTGATTCAATCAATTTGGATGAAGTTTATAAATGACATTTTATGGAACAAATTTTTTCGATATCGATATTTATCAAGATGGAATAATGCTTCGATCCTACGGTCTCAATTTTATAATTAATATCATCTGTATATTACATACAATATTTAGTTCTTGATAAAGTAAGATCGATGATGGAGTGTTTGTTGTGAGCGAATTTAAGTTATGTATTATATGAAATATATGTTTGATCGTGAATTAAGTTACAAATTATTTCCGATTACATCATTTTTGTAAACTTAAATAATTCATGATAAACTAAAGCTGCTTACAAAAAAACAGTTTTTATTTTGGGTAATATTTTGAAATCTAAAATTCGTTAACACAAATATTTCAAGTACGGACAGCACATTGATGATTTTAATACGATACATTTTTACGGTATTGGTGTATATATATATTTTTTTATTTTATTTTATTTTATTTAAACTATTAAACGAGCAGTTTGCCAAATACAAATAAAATTTACATAGATTGTATTAACAAAGGCGCAGAACAATATATGAGAGAAAATAATTTTTTAAAGTATCATATTTGATTATATTTTATATGCATTTGAGAATGCTGTAAGTAAATTAAAAATTTTTTCCTAATAAATACATGGAAATAATGTTGTAACAACAACCACATCCGAAATTTTCATGTGTTATCCATGTGTCACAGTTTGAATCAAAAGGTTAATAGCTTATTGATCTCTAGATTATACTAAAAATAAAAATGTATTTAATAAAAAAAGAAGGGGGGGGGGGGGGGTGGGGGGGGGGGGGGGGGGGGGGGGGGGGGTGGGGCGAGTGGAGGGGAGTGGGGGAGTTATAACAGACAAAAATAATGTTAAAATAACGTAAAATTTGCGTTATTTTAACAAACTAGAGTAGGGGGCTCTGGGGAGGGGGCAGAATCGTAAGCCTCTTGATATAACAATATAATATAGGTAGATATATAAATCTTTTATTTCGAAGAGTTAGAATTTTAGGATTAAAAAGAAAAGAAAAGAATGCTGGTTCTATTCTTACAATAATTATTGAAGCCTATTATACAAAGTAAAAGTTCTCCATTTACCACGGCTCAATATAGAAAAAAATGTATATATTTTTCAACACGGACTCTAACGCTTTATTCCGCTTCAGAATGCTTCTAGCGTTACAAAATGTAATATCTTCCATTTTTATCTTTGCTATTGTTATAATTCTTCGAGTGAGTTTTCTTCGTCTGACATCTTATTGAAAGTTACCAAATTTCTAAAAAGTATGAAATGCAATGTTTAAGGTTACTGGTCTGAATAAGGTCATAAGTTATTTGCAACTTTCTGGTAAAAATGTCATATTTTTTAAGTATTTTGGCACCATTTCTTAAATATTTGCTTTGCTGAAACTTTCTAAGATTCCTCTTATTGTTTTGTAACTGTTGTATATCTATCTATTTAACGTTTCTGGTGAATCCTCTGAATAATTTTATTTTGCAGGTAACAACTGTCTGTTTCTATTTCTTGAAGATTTTTTTATTGTACTATCTGGTTCTACAATCGATCCAATAGCGACAATATAATCCCGTGTAGGAATGTCGTTTATAAAGCCTATCACGATGACCTGTTTCTTTTTAAGATATACTTCTTGTTGAGTATCGTAAGAATACGGTACGTTTGACTTTGGTACCTGTGAATCTTGAGTATAAGATTGAATTGAGTATGAGATAAACTTGATTGGCAAACTTCGATTTAAAAACTGTGACTTTCGTTTTAACTTTCTCTCACGTGCCATCAGAAACGCACCAACGCATTATCAAACAAATTCTAATACGTTGAATATATTAAATATCACCACGCGTAATTGCAAACCGCACTTCACAGCAATACTATCAAAACCCCCACGTTGCTCAATTAAACCTCTTTCCATAAGCTCGCAGCAAGAAGTAAATTTAATCGAAGCATTAAACCCCCCTCTAATACACCCGCGTCGAAAATAGAAATCATTACCCCAATACCGCATATAATCAATCGAAAACGAATTCCCTCGGATCACGTACATCGCGGACACGTCCCGGCCATTTCGCAGTCCGAGCCTCGCTCTGATGTTTTTCCTCTCAGAGCTAAAAATTCGTTAGTATACAGGCAACGCGAATACGCACAAAGCATCGATCTCTGGCACTCTACGCGTATCACTGCTCGCGTAGAAAGCGAGCCCGAGAGAGATTGCAGCTCGGGACTGCATAGTCCATTCATCGCGAAATATCGGATCCATCAAAAGCCGCTTGTGCCGCCGATATTCCCCGCTCGCTCTTGCCAATATTTACGCGCCCGTAATGGGCTTACACGTTTATACATACAAGAGTATGAAACCGGAAAAATGGCGCGAGTTCCGCAAAATTTATATCAGCCTGCGTGCACTTGTATGCAGGTACATTCATATAAGCTAGGGAAGGTACACGCCCAAGGGGCAAACCGATCTTTCGCGCGGGCGCGCGCCGCTTTATCACGTTTTTACAACGAAAGAGCGCGAGCGCGTAATGGGCTTGCTTTAGTTTCGTGGAGAAAAAGGGAGAAAAAGCCGGGGCCGTTATCGCCGCCGGACTTATTTATCGGGGACGATCCCTCGGCCGCGCGCCGGCACGCTCTCGCAGATTCTATTTCTTTTTTCGCGGCTCTCTCGCTTTCTCATTATTGTAAAGATCCCGGCAGCGAGTGGTTCCCGAGGTCAACGAGAAAGAGCGCGTCGTGGGAAAAGGAAGCCTCAATCTGCATTTGTATTCCGTCTCCCAGCTTCTCTCTCTCTCTGACACCCTCTTCTCTCCCCCCTCCGCGCCCGTGTAGAAGTAGTAGTTTTTGCAATAGCCTAGGTCCTTGGGAAAGAGAGAGAGAGAGTCGCTCGTCGGGGAAAATCGTGCCTCTCGGCTTAGGTCAATATTATCGCGACTCGTCGCAGCACTCTCTCTCTCTCGCCCTAAGCGCAATTTTTCGAGAGTGCCCTTAATGAGAATCTCGCTCGACGCGAAATGACGCGCCCCCTCGCCATTTCCGACCCGAGTATATATATATATATACGCAGAGCGCGGCTGGCTCTCGCAGGGATGGAGCCTGCCGGATCGGAACGAAGTCGGATAAAGGACGAAGAAACGAGAAAGAAGGTGGGAGAGGACGAGTGCGCGCGCGACGGCTAGATTGATCGAGCCGAGAGGGAAAGTGAAATAGGGAGAGAGAAGGAAGTATAGCCGAGTGTCTCGCGCGTCACCGAAAAGCGAGCGTCAGCCCCGTTGTATTGAGTTGTTTTGCCTCGGCGATGCATGGAGTGATGTTATCTGCGCGGAGGGAGAGCCCAGCGATTCGGCCGTTATCGCCGATGATTTGCGAAAGTCCGCGCTGTGTGTTGGGATCGTTAAGCCCGCTGATGTTTAATTTTATTCGAAATGGCTGTAATATTTCATGCTCGTGGCTCGAGCTTATCGGATGCGGTAGATTAATAAGACGAGATTTTCAGAGGCCGGATGTGCCGGCGCTTTGTTTGATCTTTATTGAAGGCAGATGCCTAAAGCTGTGGTTTCGCTCTATTCTCGTTTTTGCTCGAGCTCGTTATATAATTGTAGCGTGAGGGAACGGTTATTAAATTAATGTTTGAGTTTCTGAATAAATTTTCTTTAGCGCAGAGTCGCTCGCTCGATGGTAATAGAAATTACTATAACGCGGTATCAAATTAAAGATTTCCTCCCCCGCGCGCGAGCAACCTGTTTCCGTAGAGTATATTAAATCATAAAGTTTCAAAGTTATTGACTCTCGCGCAGTAACATTAATTTTTATTGCCCAACTTAAACTTCAATGAGGTATATAATCTTAAAAATTAAGTGTCCATTCGGACAAACGCCACTGGCACGTGAATTCCGTTTCATTAGTTTAAATTTTACTCCGCCCTGATCAGCTCCAATTTTCGCCATATTAGAGTTTTCATTTTAAGCCGATATGATCATCTCCTGGATATCGACGTTCCGAGAATTTTCATTTAAAATGCAACAAAAAGCTGCGGTAGTGCTTTTTACGCGGGAATATTCACTTATCCTTTTACCCCGCGCGAAAATGTGCAAAAAAAAAGAATGAACTTTTCCATCAGAATTTAAGCTCGCAATTCGATCATCCAACGTCCAAAATTTCTTCCAAAATACATTCTCACGAACATTCGCCAACGCTTCTCGCACTAATCGCGCGACTTATTTGTTTTGCATGGCAAACAGTTTTTTCACTGCGGAGATGAAAATTGAAATTGCCGGGGTAAAAAAGCTCCGTCGTAACTGCGACAAATTTGCTAGGTCGGACTCTCTGTTGATTTTAGCAAAAGTTCCGGCCAGCACGGTAAATTATTTCTATGAGAGTGGTGCGTTCCAAGTGCCAAAAACTTCCTCCGATAGAGCGACGACTTTATCGTAGCCCTCAGTTCTGGCCGAAATGTTTCCCCGCGCACATCAAATTGATCAATTTTCTCGGCACTAAACCAAATGATTACTTTTAATGTTAGAGGGGAAAGTTTATTTTTGTTTGGATGGAAATGTATTATTACTAACTTTTATAATCTTTAATCGTTATAGAAGGAAGTATCATAATATACTTTGAATTTGTGGAAAAACATACAATAAATCTGTATGACTATCATATTGCTGAAAAAACAAACACGATTGTACTTACAAATTAATAGAAAAAGCTCAATCAAAACTTCAGACTAATTGGAATTTTTCAAACTGAACGATGCGAATACGATAAATCTAACCGGATCAACTAAAGTTGGATTCCACCCATTACTATCAAACTTTCCTTTTATTCAAACCTTCATACCCTCACACCGCATCAGTAAAAACAATATCCACTCACATACCAATCCCGAATAATCCAATAACAACAGCAAATCAGAGAATTTCTAAAACACCAAAAATCGATTCCGATCCGTCAGAGCGAATCAACGCAGAAAGATTGGAAATACCATGAGAAATAGGCATAAAGCCCCATCGCCGGCATCTCGAGCAGGCTCGTGCTCCGACTGGCAGCTTCGGATAATGGAACGCGCGCGCTCCCTCACCTCCTCTTTTTCTCTATAATTTTTCCGATCCTTCTCCATAACGCTCACCGTCTATACAGCAGCGCGAGGACAAAAGCTTGTTCAAGACAGCTCGTAAGTGCGCTCGGCTCTCCTATGCCTCTCTGACTTTGTTTTCTCAAAGCCCGACCGGCATGCGCGCCGTCCTGCTTTGTATATACCTAGCGCTATCGGTCCTCAAAAATTCTCGGAGCTTTCGATTAAGTAGCCCGGAGAGAGGCCGGGGAGCTTTTAGGCTTCGGCTTCTCTTTGGTATAATTAAATTCTAGTTTCTCCGCTGCCCCCCGCTGGATGTATATACCCAGAGAAGAGGCTGAGGCGATCGTTACTTTATACAATAGCAATATAGGAGCCGCTCGCGCTCACGTGGGCCTGCTTTCGCTTTATTAATTGGTTCTCGGTATAAATGAATGGGACGGACTGACGCTTCATTATCTAGCGGCCGATTTTAATCCGCGACTCAGTCGAGAGATTAAAGCGAGCAAGGACACCTGGAGCGAGATAGGTGATAGGCTGAGAGGGAGGAGCGGCTGTCTCTTCGTTTTTTTCTCTCGAAATCTGCTGGATTTAATGGGGATTTAATTGCGCGGCCAGAGGAAATTGGACGGCTGCGGGGATATTTATAAACGCGGAGTGCGCCTTTGAGGTGGTTTATATGAGACTTGGCGCTCGCGGGAGAACGTATAGTTGGCTAGTTGGGCCGGGCGAATTAATTTCAACGATTTTGGAAATTTATCGGAACAAAGTTAAACTAAACTAATTTGCCTGGATAATAGTTCTCGGGGAATAAATACGTAATGGATTTCGCGGAATATTCCGGAGAATGGTATTAGCCTTTCTAGCAACTATAAACATTCGCGGAATTACAAATTAATCGTTCTTCGCTCGCGATTCTACCTTTTAATGTTTCGCCTGAATAGTTCCGTTCTAATTAATCATATTTTGCTTTATTAATGAGTTTCTATACGCGGGCGTATGAATGTTTTTCTTATCATGGTGAAATAAAGGGAGAATATAAATTTCGGCTTTTTAATTTTAAAAAAACTTTCGAGTTTTATTAACGAGCAAAGTTTTCGTGTCCATTAATAATCAAGTTTATGAGTTTTGTATAATTGAATAAAAATTTATTATGATTCTTTTTCAGCAATTTGAACCTTTGTGCGTAATTAAATTTTTCATTATTATTTTCTTTTTTTATCATTTTTTTACAATTTCATGGAAATACGGTGTATTTTATTTTTAAAGGATAAATACGTAACAGTGAAAGAAAAATGCATCTTGTTGAAATGAAATTGTAATTTGTTAATTATTATCCGGCTATACAAATAAAAAAGCTTTTCCACGATGCACAAACAATTTTATCAAAATTAATATTTTCTTTTTATTCCGCTGGATTTTCAAATTCGAATAAGCGCCTTTATTAAACCGCAGAAATTTAACAAAATCGGACAAGACAATATCAATCACAAACAACAACCCACAATCTCACCACCCTAAACCAAACCGTTCCAGATGGCCCCGGACGTCCGCTGAGCCCCAACCCCGCACCAGCTGCGATGCAGCCGTCCGAGGCCGAGCCCGAGGACCACAGCCGGCTGGCCAACTACACGGAGCTGCTGCGCCGGCTCAACATCACCGAAGAAGACATCGACTACATCAACAGCTTCAGCCCGAACCTCGGCGACCTCGGCGCCAGCGGCGGCGGCTGCCACTGCGGCCCCTGCCACTGCGGCGGCCTCGTCCGGCGCTTCGCCGCCAGCTACCGCTCCTACCACGGCTACGTGGCCCTCCTCGTCTGCGGCTTCGGCACCCTGGCCAACCTCCTCAATGTCGCCGTGCTCACGCGCAAGGAGCTCAGGCGCGCGCCGATCAACCGCATCCTCACCGGCCTCGCCGCCGCCGATGTCCTCGTCATGCTGGAGTACGTCCCATTCGCCGTCTACGAGTACATCGTCCTGCCCGAGCGTAGGCTGTTTCCCTACGGCTGGGCTGTCTTTGTGCTCTTTCACATGCACTTCAGCCAGCTGCTGCACACGATCAGCATCGCCCTCACGCTCACGCTGGCTGTCTGGCGCTACATCGTTGTCAGGTAGAGATATATTACGTAATTGCATCGCCCCGAGCTTATAACGTTTCGCCTTGTGTGTATGTATATAGGGTAGGCGTATAAGCCCGGCCGCTTTCCCGACACGTGCGCTCCGCGTAAAGTTGCCGCTTTCTCGCAAGCGCGTAGGCAGCTCACTTTCGTTAAGTACAAAACTTGCCGGAGATGTATTAAGCTTTAAATATACAGAAGCGCCCGCGCCGCGCTCGTCGGCGCTTTGGGAAATTTGTATAAACGCTCTCGCGCACAGCCCTTGTATTATTAGTCATGCATATTGCAACAGTACATGTATAATGGTTACGCGCGCGTCTGTGAGAGAGACGTTTAACTCGCATGCTTTATTGTACTTCTGCTTTTTATCGGGCGCTCGCACGCCACCTCGGCCGCTTAACGAACTGCCTCTTGTACGCGATATTCTCAATCTCGGCGCGTTTCGGGCCTCCTCTAATAAGTCTCCTGGGACCGCGCGCGCGGGGCTATCGCATTATCCAATGAATAAATCGCCATCTCGTTTATCGGTGAGCTCTGTACGTCTAGCCGCGACTTTATGCTATTTCGTCACGTACGTATACGTATATATATATACACGTCTGCACACATAAGTAGGTTCCCCCAGTGCAGCCGGAACTGGTGCACGCCGGCACGATGCAGAGTCGCGTTGTTGTCCAGCCTCCTCGCCGCTGCCCTGGCCTGCGCGCCCAGCTATCTCGTTTTTGGGGTGAGTATAGAGCAAAGTGTATTTTTAGAGAAGGTTGAGATATTTGTTACATTGGCTTGGTTTCTGCATTTATATTGGGCGGGAAAAAATGGATTGAGGGAGCGAGCGCGCTTGGATTTCAGGGGTAGGTGATTTAGGGAGGCGGTGGGACTGCAGTAGTAATAAAGGGTTATGACCGATTTTAGAGTTCTAGTTTATTGAATGAGTAATGCTTATTGGCAGAGCGGCTATTCAGAAGGGGATATTTCTCGATTGATTTTTCGGGCTATTCGGTTTATTTTCTTTTCGGGCGTTTTCATCAAAAGCCAGTAATAACCGTTGGGATTGTTTTTATACTGCTTCTTGAAGCCGTGCTTAAAAATGTCGATGATGTAACATTATCGAGTAGTAGACTTTTGATGTTTATTTACTTATCGAATGGGTACTTTTTTTATTGATTAGATTGAAGATTTTCTACAAAAAGTAATGTTTAATAAAAATTTGTTCAATACTGGAAAGGAAATATTTTTTAAAATTCAGCTTTGGTATAAGTGGGACATATAGAGGAAGTAAGTGTGAAAATATAAAAGAAGCTATAATAAAGATCAAAATAAGATGGTTTAAATATTTTATATATTATTATCATATGTTAAAGTTGAAACTTTATAATCCTTATCTCTTCAAATTTTCCAAGCTATTACTTACTTTTTGGCAAGATTGTACGTACTTTATTTTAATATTTGATATGGCATCCGGTGATAAATTTTATAAATGAATTATCTTAGAAAACAGAAAATAAAATTACGTGATATATGCAGAGCCGTGTACCTATAATTGTCTTGTAAACTGCACTGAAAAACATTATTACTTACAAAATTAGAAATTTAACTAAAATTCATATTTTGATGACGCAAAAAAAATTAGAGTATACATATTACACAAATAGATGTTTCTTTATTGCACAATAAAATACAAACACACAATATAAAATAAATAAAAATTAAAGCAATATAAATTATTACTTATATAAACTCTTAATTTATGAAATTGTTTAATACTTAATTAAATACTTATAATTTTCGTCCGGCGAGTGGTCAAAAATAGTAGTAGCAAAGAAAAGAAAAGAAAAGAAACTAGTACACTTGAGATCTGGACTGGCTAATTCTTTTCCTGTCTAAATATATAATATACTATTTATTTTATTATATGAGCTTACTATGCTGATATAATAATTTTTCACAAAATTCCTCACTTGGATGGAAAAAGGTGTTTATTCGTGCGACCACTGAGAAATGTACCACTCAGGTGTACTGGAAAAAGTAATAATTCAACTGAGCGTTACATCTATATTCATATCAACATTTAATATAATGTTAAAAGTAATAAAAAACAAATTTTTTAAATCAGTAAATTCAAATGCACAATTCAAACGCGCTAGTCAAAAAAAGAACCACTTGATTTGTTACATCTTGAGGTAGTCGACCAAAATGTAATTTTTTCTAGCGCTCAGCTGAGTTATAACATTCCTTAGCGCACGCACGAGCAAAAACCTTTTTCCTCTCAACTGACGAAATGTGGTATAGTTCCACATAAATACAATATACTACAGAAACAGTAATAACTAAAAATAGTAGTAAATTGTGTATTATTATATCTATTTGTAACAATATAATACTATAATTTCTATTAAATTTATAGTAATGTACTATATTTTTTTCGGTGTAGATATGTAAAGACATTAGTAATAACAAAAATAGCAATGAATTTTTACGTAAAAATTATTATACCGACAAGCAGAGTGTCGTACATCCAGATCATGTATTTAGTTTATACTTTGGGATATGGTTTTATTCTAAAAAAGGAAGTAAAAGCTTGTTTATATGAATTTAATTTTGTGATTTTAAACTTTTTTTTTTAAATAATACTGAAAGTATTAGACCGTAACTCGAGTTTTCCCAAGCGTTAAACCGTACTACTGAGGATTCGCTCATTTTTTGGTATTTCAAAATAAATCCCAAAGTTTGAGCCAAATCCGTGACCCGGATGTACGATATTCTTCTTGTGAGTGGTAAAGCTGGAAGCAAATGTCGTTTCGGTAAATTTTATCTTATCGTCAGGTAAAACATTATCTTAAGCAAGAAAAATAATTCAAAGTTTTATTTTCAAACACTCCAATAAGCATATGTTTTAGTTCATTTTATATTTATATTTACATTTATTTAGACCAGAATAATGCATACTTATACCTGTTATACAATTTCGTAATAAACTTACTGTCAGT
>JAPYZA010008324.1:0-12043 GCA_030522685.1 Eupelmus azureus | reverse complement strand
ATTCTAGAAATCCTTTGAATAGAATTTCTAGATAAGTGTCATTTTAACATTTCTTGACCAGAAATTCTGCCCAGAATCTGGTCAATTTTCCACGAGGGATGTTCTATTTCTTTATTATTGTTTCTTGGATTTAAAAATATGTGAAGAATAAAGCAAAAAAAGGCATCCACACTTGCATATACCTGGCAGGTTGCGGTACTTCTCGCTAGTTGGCTCTCACAACAGTCCCTTGTTCGCGTGTCTCTCTGTGAACATAACGCTAGCACTCTCGTAATTTTGCCGAGCGGACGTTATTCTGTTTGCTTCGTAAAGTTCAAACGAGCCAAGCGTCCGCTGAGTGTCGTATGAATGTGTACGCTTCCTCTTCTCTTCGATCGCAACGAGAACGCGAAAATGCGCGAACAGAGCCCAGAAAAGCACGAAAGTGCATTGCGGCTGTCCGCGTCATTTGATTTTAAGATGACCCCAGCGAAGATTTAAGTCAAAAGTGCTTTTGCAAACAAAAAAGCTTGTCGAGTTATTTTCAAATCTTTTTTTATTAACAGTTTGTTTTTGTGAAATTCGCCACTTCAAATACAAAAGATTATATTTAAAAATATACAAAAGAATAAATTTAAAAACACTACATGTTTTAGATGGAATTCGAAACATCAGAATTGCAGTAGAGGCATGAAATAATTTTTTCTTTCGAAAAGATTCGGATATACCTAACCTAGATTCAACTTAAGACCTTCCAATCGGAAGGTCGAGCCCTTACCCATGAGCCACCGCGGTTCTGTCAGCTTCTAGTAAAAAGTAATCAAGCAGCATTGTATTTTTTTCTTTCTCCCTGGGAAACTACTATTTCTTTGGTCTGATACACTGGAACTGGTCAGTATTTTTTCTAGCTAGATCGCAACCCCTAACTAGTGCCGCAATTACCGACAACTACCAATCAGAGACTTTAATAATTCTCTCTCTCTCTCGCTCTGTATTTTTTTCACTTCTATTCTTCCACTGTTGTGAGATATGATCGATTTTCGACTACAAGAATTGCTGCTTCTTTTCGCTTCTTAAATATATTGAAGAGGCTTTTAGGGGGAAAAGCACGGAGAGAAAGAGAGAGAGAGGAGGACATAAAATTTTTATTTACTATCTTGGGTTCATACTTTCTTAGGTAAAGATATATATTGAATCAGCAATAACAGTGAGAGTAAGATCTATAATGATTTATCACCTTGTTCAAAACTGTAAACAATATATTACTTATTTAACAATGTAAAAAGAAAAATATTCTTGAAACCAAGTTATTATACTTTGATTCAAATTTCAAAATTTTGAAAAGATAAAGCACTTTGACGCACCCAGGATAACTTCTTCATATATGTTTTATCTTCTAGTTTCTGTAACATGTTCAAATAGCTTATTATCCCAAATCCAGGAAAAATTTAACTGGGAGAGTTGACAATTGGATATCACGTTTAATCTTATAACTTCCTACCATAACAACTGTTCTTTCTGCAATCCTATCTAGCTGAAGCTATAATAGCGGAGAAACCAAGCCAAGAGTACAATAGTCAGAAAAAGAGTTATACTTGTATATTTTTTGTTAATAACATCTAAGTTATTCGAGTCATCCATTGAATCGCCCATTTAGTGACTCTAAAATAAGTTACTGAGTTTCCTACATAACAATAGATTCGCTAAATTTTAAAAGATTCGCTAAATTTTAAAAGTATAAATTTCTCAAAAGAAAGTGAAGAACAGCACACAAGTTTTCTTATAGATGCAAGATAGTAACACGTAGAAATTTAAAAGCATTGCCTTTAAGGGGGTTAGTGCAAAATTCCATTTTCTTTTTTCGAAAATTTTATTTCCATTTTTTAAACTTCATGATAGTATATGATAAAGTAATTTAATATAATTGTAAGATTTTAGTGGCCTTATGTTGAATAAAATAGTTAAAGAAAATAAAATTAACTTTTGAATCCGATTGTATCGCACTAAGCTCCTTAAGTAGGGTGACAAACATGCAGTCTGAGGCTTTCTTTACTTACTCTCATGGTGCGTATACTATTTTTCTCCACGAGGAGTGTAAAATGCGTGCTGTAGAATTCGCCCGCAGGTCGTACAGTACGCACTTTACGCGCCGTGTGGAGAAAATGTATTTATAAGTCAAAAGATGCGATTTTATAAATCAACTCTCATCTATATCACCTGATTGACGATAACTTTTTTTTTAGAGCCTGGAGGAACGGGACAGAAAACATGCGGTGCATAAAGAACAGCTGTTTCGCGAGCAAAGGTTTCTGAGACGCAGGCTCGAACAGCTGACGGGTCAGCCGGCCGGACTTACGATGACGGCGGCGATGACAACGTCTCATCATCACGGGCCCAACGGTCTGACAACGCACCATAACCACCATCACAACCATCATCATCATCACAATCATCACGATCATCATGGGCTGAGCTCGTCGGCACCCTCGACGGCCTCGGGAGCTTCGTCCGCGGCAGCAGCAGCGGCTGTCATGCTAGCTGCGTCGAAACGACGTAGTGTCTCGGAGTGTTCGGTAGGTACGGCTTCATCGTCCAGCTCGACTGGCAGCTCCAGGAACTCCGACAGGTCTGCGGGCAGTCCCTCCGTCTCGGAGTCCGGTAAGTACATACTGCTGTTTTGTCCTTTTATTATGTTCCCATACCTTCATTTTCCTTATGTATATATTATATATATATACTAGGGGGCCCCCCCCTTTTTCTTTGGTGCCTAAAAACATATCTTAAAGTTTCATTAAGATCTGAGACCCGAAGGTGTGAGACTCTTCTTGTTAGTAAATTAACTAAAAATAAAACTAATCTTAGTGAATAAATGATCCATTTAAATGTATAATATAGAAGTAACTTTTTAACAATTTCGAAGCAAAAGAAAGCAGCATTAGTATCTGGTCTCTTATATCAGTCTGTGTGAGGCCTCTCTGCTCGACCCTTTTAATTAAGTTGCTAACAAGGCTCCAGTGTGCACGCAGACTTGCCCTAAATCCGAGGTTGCGCGCGCGAACGGTCTTATCGACACAGGGCCACTTACACGCCCAACCAAATATCTCGCAATGGCGGCGGTAGCAATGTGCAGGCTTTGAACTTTAGCCTGCGGGTCCCATATCCTAATTGAATGCGCCCGATTGACAGCCCGATGTATTTGATTGTGCACTAGTGCCGATTCATTTTAGCACTCTTTGTGCCCGTTTATTGTAATTTCTGAAATTTTCCTTTAAGTGGAAAAAAATGTCACGAAAAGCGTAGCGAGCTAAAGAAACCAATACATCTCGTGCTAGCTCATTTTCGACATGTACTGCAAATTTCACACTCGGTCTAAAAAAAGCCCATTTTACATCCTTAGTACGCAATGTACTATTATAACATTGAATTTTTTTATCTTCGACTCATGCCGTTATTTGGAGTGATTTTACGTATATTACACACGCACACACACACACAAAAACAATAAAAAATTGTGGAAACAATAAAATTAAAAAGCAATAGAAGTCGCAAAGCTTAAAGCTAAAAAACGCCCGGTGAAAATAAGAGAATGAAGAAAGAAGAATTTCCTTGAGCCACAAAAATAAAAAAGAGAACTAAGGGAGGGAGAATGAAATAAGGAGCGATATTATCAAGATAGATAAAGTTAGCGGCAAAAAAGGGTGAGAGACAGAAAGAAAGCACAGGACTAGGGCGGTAAGCGGGTTGAAGAGAACAAAGGGGATGTCTAGCAAGTGGTGCCCCTATAGGAATTAAGTTTTAAGGCGCCGGCAAGATATATCATCTTAACGCGCGCATGTCTCGCTTTCTTCTCTTCGTTATACGGGTTGGGGGCGTCACATTAGGCAGTCTGCTGCGTTCTACCGGTTCTACTGGTTTACTTCCTTCATTTCGTTTTGCTTATCCTCCAGTTGTGGTGAAACTGTCTTTGTAAACTAGGGGTACTTACCCTTGCGCGCTCTGCGTATCAACCCCCCTATCTTACCAGTACCTGTTAAACTACCAGTTAAACTCCCCTGTTTATATAGGGCTGGAGGTAAACGTGGAGGTAAACTATGACTTTATTTTAATTACGGGAACAAATAATTTCAATAAAGGTATCAATGACTGTACCTTTTGGGAGAGTGAAGGCAAAAAAATAAAAATATTTGATTTACATTATAACTTTATTATCATGATTTAACTTACAGTAACAGAATTTAATGTTTTATTTAAAATGAAGCACAATAAAAACATGTTGTTAAAAAGTCAAGAGATAAAAATTAAATAAATGTGTATAGGAATTTAGTGAATATAGGGGTTGGAAAATAAACAATAAAAAAAAATTAAAAAATAATTCTAGTAGATCAATTTTAATTTATATTTTTTCTCAGGTTCAAATGTAATAAATAATAACTTCAATAATTTTAATAATAATGTATGTTACGATAAAAGTGAGCTCTCGGCCAAATGAAATTTCCATTCATTGCCATTTTTTTATTATTTCTCTCCTCTCTTGTAACCAACGCCATTTTCCATTGTTTTCGTTCATCACGATGTTGTAGTGTTCCCGAGAGAACCTCTCTTTTCGTAAATATCCATAGTGACTTTACCTTTTCTTTTCCATCTCTTGCAACCAGCTAAATTCAAACCTTGAGGGAAGACAGTGAATTTATTTGCCCCCCCCCCCCTCCTTACTCGTTGTTTTTCTACTCGAACTTTCTCGCACTTCATGATGCTGCTGCTTCATTCTGAGCTTTTCGATGGGATTCCCCTCCGGCCCTTTAAGACAGCTGCCTCATCTTCTTTCTGGCTTTTTTCACTTTAATGTGATTTTTGGTTGAGAAAACCGACTTTGTTAAATCTTCTTTTGCTTTTGCACGTATTTTGATATACCTTTAAATTTCTATATCGATTCAAACAAACAAACAAACAAAAATCAAAACTATTATATGTAAAAAATTTTTTTTCAAAATAGTATAAACATTAACTGAAAAGAATTATTTTTAACATATAAATGGCCAAGTACAATAATATATTTGATTATTATTTTTGGTTAATTTTTTAATTTTATAATATTAAATTTAGGAAATTTTTCAACTACAAATGTTGATATCGAATACAAAAGATATTAAATAAAAAAGTTACATTTCTAATAAAAATGTTAATTAATTTTGTTTAAGTTAGAATTTTCTTCTCTTAAAAAACCATGGCAAAAGTTGAAGTTTTAAAGAAGCAATTTTTTGTGAGTGATTTTATTTCAGTTTTGAGATCAGCATTAAAATTAAATTAAAAATTGGTTTTATCGAAAACTACTATTTTGACACTCCGGGCGCAAAAATCGATTTTGCGCACGCTCGAATAAAAAAGCGTATGCTAAATCTCGCTTTGTGCACGTCGTATCAAAAAATACGGTTCGGTACATGTGCGACGAAGTGATTTCAACCTCGCGTGAACTTTTTACCCTCGCTTCGCTCGGGCGCAAACACCCCCGCGAGGCTAAAATCACTTTCTCGCACTAGGATCGAAATGTAAAATTTTTCTACCGTTGCTCAACATGTCATAAGTTATTGCAGTAATCAGATTTTTTGTTTTGGTTTGCATTTATTGATTATATCTAACTGATGTGTTTGTTCGGTTCATTGTTACAAATATTCGCATACATACAAATATGAAATTCAAATTGTATTTTTGCACGACTGTTGTTTTGCTGCAATGACTGTTTACAGAATATGTGCTTTTTCTCTGGTAAAAATTCCAAAATGTCCTGCGCGCTTCCCGCAACATTTCTATCATTATGAATTATCTTTAGGATAAAAATATTGCATTTCTTAATAATGGTCATGTAATCCGTGCTTGCAAAGTACTGACTTGGACCGTTTCGCTTCCGAGTCATGCTAGCCACGGTCAAAATTTTAGCTGCTCGCGGTTGCAGTATCGCTACGCATACGAACATGCAACTTCGCTCTATCTTCGAACACATTCGCCAGAAAATTAAAGTAATTAAAGACATGTGTGCATACCCGCTCTATAAATGTACGTGCATTAGCAGTGCTTCGTATACGTAATCAGGAATACGTGTGCATGCACTCACATACGCAGTCTTTACATAGAAACATGTTCGCTCAAATATATACACTTAACGCATAAAGCTGTAGTTCCGTACACGCAAACAGATATGTCGAGCATGAAGAGTATTTACATACATGTATGACAGACGGTATACGGCACAACTATTGTCCGGTCACGGACTGCTCATAACTCAGCAGAAATGGTCCACCTACACCGATAGTCTCAGCAGCTATATACAGCTAGATATTTCGCCTCTCTAGTTACTCTACATAAAGTCATATCTCTCGTGCTTGTGCTTTGAATCATCGAAACAGATTCGTTTTCGGCTTTAAATTACAGTAATAGCACGGTTTTTGAAATTAAAAAACTTGCACGATTTAAGTTACTCCAAAATTTGTCCACTTTTGAATAGCGAGTTACGCTTTATAACGTATCTGTTGAAATTGTTGTATAAATGTATATTTGAATTCATTTCGGTTTTAAGAAATGAAGAATTACAAAGGGCGCACGAAAGACAGGCCTGAAAAACTTAATCAACGACAGTACAATAGAGCAAGTCTACGTGTAAAAATACATCGTGAAGGTCGACTATGGTCAATGTAAACAAATATAGAAATTTCAGAGGGACATTACAGGCAAAATTGTCGAATAAGAAGAAAAAAAGCAAGCGGGCGCGATGTATGCATATATATAGAGAATAAAGGAGAAAAGCTCTTTTATGCGATTCGCTTAATTTATATCGGATTTTCGCCGGGCTCGACAAATCCTATAATTAATTGCGGTGCCGACGCCACTGCTATCGGGGCGTCGTCTGCGAAAGCGTGGTCTCGCTCGAGTTTGGGCTTATTCATTAAACTTCTGAAATACTGTTATTTACTTGCAAGCGCAGTCGCAGTATTTTTCAATTTAAATGTTCGTTAATCTGTGAGAGAAGTCGAAGAAACTTGTGTGCTCGAGATTTTTTTAAGGTAACACACAACCTTTAAAATCGGACAATAAAACAATTTATTATTTTTGATACCCAGGTGAAAACATTTTATAATCTTCTCCTAAAAACTTATTCACCAGAAAAAAGCACGTTTACACTTGCGTACCCATAGGCAAGCTTTCGAAATAAGAACGTCTATTAGCAAAAAAGCATATCCTTCGAAGAAGAATCTTCCGCATAGCTGGGGATGACATAGACAAGATAACTTCCCCTTTTCCAGCAGGCTTTAATTATGATTTCGGCAGAAAGTCTGTGTTTTTCGATGCACCCTTTCTCGCGAACGAGAGAAAGAAAAAAGTAAAGAGGAAAGGACGCAAGTGAACAGACGGTCTCCTTCTTCACCGGAAGGTGAAAGAGAGATTTGTGCGAGTGTGTATGTATGAAGGGGTCGACGACGGAAATAGAGAGAAAGAGAGAGAGAGAGAGAGAGAGAGAGAGAGAGGAGCGGAGAAAGAAAAAGAGGGTGGAGGATGCAGACAGTGCTAGTTTTAATGAACTCTTTCAGCCACCACTCGTGTCGTCCTTAAACCGTCGTTTTACCCCCCCGTGTGCTCAACCGCTTACTCGCTCGTATCTCCAACCCTTTTGAAATGGCCTGATCGATATAGAGGTGAGCTCAAGTTTTCTGCTCCACCTACCTATTCTCGCGCTTCTTTTTTATCGGTAAATTCATGAATTTTGTACCTACGGTATCAAAGTTGCTTTTGATTAAGGAGATAAGTCTGTAACTCGGGTTAAAAAAAGATTTTTTGAAATTTTCTATTTTTTTCTAATTTATTCAAATTTTTTAAAAGAAATTTTAAAAAACTCAATAAAAGAAAAAAGTGACTCTTAAGAAAAAACCAGAAAAAAATTTTTATTTCACTAAAACTGTCAGAATGAGAACAAGTCAGACCGGGCATGCATAATTCCTCAGATAATTATGCTACTAAACATTAGAATGTCCACTTATAATTATTAGACATGAATTAAGTAGAAATTCAGTTGCTCTACATAGAAACATGCGACTGAAAATAAAATATCAGTAGTTAAAATTAAAATCTTAGTAGTTACATTCTAATAATTTTAATTTTTGAATTTGAACAGTGTGTTTTTATACTGTATAATCTATGAACTTGTGATTTTTTTTCATTCTAAGTAATAATGTTTGAAGTCGAATATTTAAAAATCTAATTTTCTGAGGAATCACGTATGCCCGGTCTACTACTACTTCTAACACAACTTCTAACACTTCTAAACATCTTTCTAAAGCGAAAATTCTTGACTGAATAAGCAGAGTAATTTTTTAAATAAAAATCCAAAGAATCTTTGTGTTACGAATTTACATTCCATAAATTAATGAAAAAGTAATCAGGAGAAGAAGACTTGAAAAAAAGGTAAAGCTTTTACTGGTTTGGTAATTGATCCCAGGACCTTCCATTTTCGCGATGGATACTCCTCCCACCAACTTACCGATGCGTATACACATTTTATTTCGAGTCGTCCTCATATCGTCTTCGCGATGACGCCTACATTTTTCTACTAATGCGACATCCGTGTCACTTCAGAAAATAATTGTAATCCATCCTTTTCTTGCAACTAATAGAGGTCAGGCGATTTGATTTGTCGGATTTATCGTACTTTGGTCTATCGTTCGTTCTACCGACTGATTGCACTTTGCATAACGGAGATGCGGTAAAGAGAAGAAAAGATAGAAAATGATAGGGCTTTTCTTGGACAAGCACATTAAAAGTCAAGGGAGTAGCTCAGAAAGATGAAAATGATGAATAAAGTTTTTCAGTTGAGAACAAGACTCAAGCACCGTAAAGATTGTAGGAAAGTTGATTTATTACGTGGACCATTGTCTTGTAATGGAGGTAGAAAAGACTTAAATTTAGGATTTTTCTTGAATGCGGGTATGGTCTATCGTTTTAGTTTTGTTTAATATATTGCCAAAAAGATTTATCTTTTATTATCGAAAAGTGTCACAATGAAGGATTTTGAAATGAAGTTCGAAAAAATAGGGTTTGCTAGCGGCCCGAAAGTACCATTTTTTCTCATGGCGCCCGATCGGAAAGGTTGTAATTTCTTTACTTTTGTTTCGCTTTAACGTCATTTAAAAAGGTCTCTCACCGTAATTGTCGTAACCATTCAGCGATGCGAACACTTTCTTTATCTAAATCTACTCTAGTAGATTATTATCTTCGACAAGTTCAAACATTTTGTTCGAGTACGGAACGAGCTTGCTTCTATCACAATTTACTAAGGGAAATCCCAGAAGGATAACGCCGCAACGCTAGTACGGCAAACACATCGTTGCTCTACGGCCAAGAAAGAGAGTATGGCCTGGGATATCAACGGCTAGAAACCTGAAAGGTTGAGGATTAGAGCTTGTCTCTGATGAAAAGCGTGAAGCGTATGTCGGACTATTGATTATAGAAAGATAGCTGCATCTATCATTGCTTTTTACACGTGGAGAGTACAAGCTCGTCCGATCTAATGGTCAGATATATTGTGTTTCTAACCTTCTGGGAGCTCTCTCGGATGTTGAAAGCTCACAATCGATATTTATCCGTTTCGAAGTTTGAAGATCCAAAATTTATATATAAAACTAATATCATACAAATGCAAATTACATATTTTTTCATGAAATTTCACTCACCAGGATGGTGTGTATCCTTCAGTTCGCTGCAGTATTTCGTAATTTGTTAAAATTGACGTAAAATTTTCGTAATATTAGTATAAAATAAAAGCATTGAAAGAACAATTTTTTTCGTTAAATAGGTGTAGAATTTTCATAACGATTTCCATTTCGTCAAATACGGACACACTTACGTACAATTTTCGTCGAATACGGATAAAATTACGAAACATTTTTAACTGTGTAGATGTAAATAAACAAAAAAACATGTAGTACACAATGATACGAAGTTATGTATTAATAGAGACATAAAGGGTGAAGCATTCAGGTAAAACGTGAACAGGTCACACAAAAACAAACTTTAGATGCAACGGATCCGAAGTGATTGCCAAAAAGGATTTGCTGTACTCGCCTGAAAATTTATAGCCAAACGCGAAAACGACAATTTGCAAGCCTCACGCGCACGAAAGAAAACGCTCGAACGACTTTAACGGGATTTTAAGTCACATATTATTACTTCTTTTTTCGTTCGTCTGACCCGACCTCCACAGTGCCAATGAGCATTAACCGTTTAAAAAATTAAAGTGCTGCCAAGCTCAAACGCTGCAGAGATTCGAGCAATTAGCTTGCCAGTTGAAATTTATATAAGTTAAGATAAAAGCGCGACTGTCTAGGAAAATTCATTGATGTATCCTGTATATTCTGCTTTTATTTTGGACTGGTCAAATGTATTGTTTACATTATGAAATTAGCTTTCTGCTCGATAATATTTATCTTTCTGTATATGCTGTATCAGATTCGTTTAATAATGTTAATCATTGTATATTCGGCTAAAATAAATTAACTATAAAATTCACGAAAATTCATGCAAGAAGTATTAAGCAATGTAGTACTATTTCATATTTCCATTAGAGTTTACACGTAAATTTTATTCTTTCGTACATCTACATCAATTTTGCTTCACACATACGTATACTTTTATCCCTATTTTCATATTAACCCTTTCGCTGTAATTGCAGCTATTATGGAATGTGCCAACATCCATAACCAAATTTACACTGTCTACAGACTGTATCCGAATTCAAAATTCGTTGGACAGCGAAATACAAAAATGCTGACCATTCAAACTCAGAACAACAACTAGTCTAAAATTGAAAGCATTTTACGCAAATTTGCAGTTACTGTAATGAATGTCCCGTAATCAAACGACACCAATAACGACCAGAGAGACGACAACTCGCGAGACTCACTCGATTTTTACTGAGCGCGCACGACTGCGGGAACACAACACGTGTTAGCAAAACTTCCCTTCATTTTGGAGCACTAGCAAATTTAGCCATGAGGAACAAAGAGATAAAGATAAAAAGGAAAGAAAGATAGACGCAAATTACGATGTTATAGATTTGTTAGAAAACTTATCCTTTCTTCGTAATTCGAATCTTGTAAGCACAAATCCGTAGCAATTAAGCGATGCTCTAAGAGATTTTTGCGTTTTAAAATTTTTGTCACTGCTGTGACCCTACTCTACAGTCAGCTTCCGGTTTTAATTGTTGTTTATCGAGCGAAGCCTGCCGCTGTCTGCTCTTCGTGCAAAGAGCCCTGGGACGTTTCGTGTATCCCGGAAATTTGTATGCAGAAACTTCCGCAAGCTGTAATGCACCGGATGCGTCTGCACGTAATCTTCTTAGAGTCTGGGCATAGAGGAAGGGTGGAAGAGAGAGGGTTAGATAAAGATTGCAGCGAAACCTTGAAGCTTTGATGCGGAGAAAAATTGAAAATAGTTTCATAAAATTACAAACGACGGTAGAAATGTCCAAGTTTTTATAATTTAAGCTATTCTGAAACCATTCTATTATTACTTTTCCTGCACTTTAATCATGTGTGGTGACTTAATAAAAAATTACAACTTATAAAAAAGGTAAGAGACTGGCTGTTTTAGAATAAACGCGAGAATCAAGTTTAGGTCAGGTTAGAGATAGGGCGCGCAATCTAACAAGTAAATATTACAATTTAGGTATAAAATCCGGCTCAGATTTCTACCCAAACTTACAAAAATTAAATGTTCTATTTATTAATTATATATTCTATAAAACTATACCTTCAAGTTTATTTCTGTAAACAGCAGACACACACAAACTTTCTAAGGGCTAATGCATACGAAATGTACTCTTTAAAATAAATTCTATTGTAAATTTTACAAATCAATTTATTCGAAACTCTGGTAGTAAATAAAAAAATTCATAGTCAGCCTCATTAAATCCGCCTCGAATGAAAAGAAAATAAAAATATCAATAAAGAAAAATATAATAAATGGCTTGGTAAAAATGAATAATCGCAAAGCGCTTTGGACCGCGTATCAAAGCAGAGTT
>JAPYZA010008322.1:0-13060 GCA_030522685.1 Eupelmus azureus | reverse complement strand
TGTTGCTCTTTGCTGTTACAGTCGGCCAGGAAAGAGAGCGAAACCATCGGGCGCGCGCCAGCGGAGAAGCAGCACAGAGCGCGGGCGATGCGCGTGCAGCAGCTGTGAGAGGCCCTCCTCTTTTCCCTCTCTCTAAGTGTGCGCCTCGTTCACGCTAAAGGGAAAGAGAAGGAGAGAGCGCGTATACAGCGAGAAAGAGAAAGATAGAGAAAGAGGAAGAGAGAGAGGAAGAGAGAAAGAGAGAGAGAGAGCAATGGAGCAGCAGCCGGCGATCAAGGATCGTTGCCCTGGCGGCGTCAGTGTTGACGTCGCGGTGTTGGCGGCCGGCGCTCAGAAGCAGCAGCAGGCCGATGCCTTGAGCAAGCTCCCTGATAGGCAGCGCAACAGCAGCCATAACAACCACGGAATAACGCATATCGCCAAAATGTCACCGGTCAACATTGAATTCAATGACCTCACCTACACCGTACCCACCGGCAGAAAAGGTGAGTGTGTTTCGCCTGTTTTAAGTGCGGATCATCAAGTCGATCGCGCGATATTGGCTCCGGGATAGTGCTAAAATTTCTCGGTCTTTGAGATGCTAATCGCGCCGAGAGTGCAGCCTCGCGATAATTGAGGAAAAGTGATTCTTTTTATTAATTGTTTAGGGTGACGTTGCCATATTTCTGCGAAATAATGTGCTGACTTATTTCATGATAAATTGATATAGCGATATACGTCCAAGAAAGTTTTTGAAATCAGTCCTATAATTAATCTTAAATTAGAACAATAGAAAAAGTAAAGCTTCCAACCATAAAGCTTAATCCAAACTGGTTCACCTTCATTCTTCTCTCTAACCAACCCTTTTGATGCATGATAGAAAAGGACGAGCGTAAGAAGACCAGTTTTTAAACCCCGCCTTCGGGAATACCCTTTCGCCGGGATAAGCTCACATGAGAGAGACGCACGAATTAAAGTTACTGTAGAACTTTATCACAAGTTAATATTTTCAACCGTTATAGGAAAAATCACGATTAAACTTGTGAAGTAATGAACTAGATTCGTTTTCTTTCGTCTTTATCTTTTCACTTTTTAACGATCGCTTAATATATTTTGTTTCTTGATTTTCGTTTTGTCTTACGATATTTTTATTTAAAATGTTGCAATGTTGTACATATGTTCTTTGAAAATTATCAACGTAATTTATTCCCTTAATAAAGAATTAACGATTTTTTTATAAAAACGCATTTTGATATATAATTAAAATATTATAATTGTTTTATGGAGGTGAAGTACTCTTTTAGTTGTGATACTCAAGAAAATTGTAACTATAAATTAAGATCAATAAGAATAAGATTAATAAAATATATTATCAGCTATTAAATATAAATAAATTTATTAATAGTCACACAACCTGTTTAGATTTGTGAATGAAGAATCATTCTACATATTCATTTATCTAATTTCCAGATACTGATAATCGAATACGTATTATGAAATGTTATGCCTAAGTTACGACTACTACTACTACTACTGTCCACTGAGATTAGTTATGATTTGTTTGAATTGCATACATAATTAAACTGTTTACTCTTAAAGGTACTTATCTAGATGAAAAAATAGAAGTAAATTTCCAATCATTACTTAATACGTATTCCAAATTAGTACAAAATTATAAATGAGTCTGCAAAACATTAAATAATAGTTACATCATTAAAGCTCGGTAAGAGTATTTTATCTCGTTCACCTTGTATCATTCCCTGATTTATTACAATTTCGTTTAAAAAATGTATGAAGTACATAATTAAATAGAATAAATTTTATCTTGAACGTATAAAAAGAATCGATAATACTTTCATTTATTCGTGTTTTTATAACAATAATCTACATTACCTTCAACAATAATAGTAAAACAAAAAGAACAAATAGAAAGACAACGTCGTAAAGGCAAATTACAGAAGCTAAAGATCCTGTTGTAAATTACTGCAGTTTTTAACAACACGCAAATAACAAGTTTTCATATCTCATGCCCTTACATTAAATTTTTCAAAACATGGTGGATTAATTTCCTCGTCGCACAAAGAAATACCTACAGCCACAAACCAGTAGTTCCACTTTTCACAAAAAGAATAAAAACCCTAGCTACCTCCAGTCTCGGTTTCTCCCCTCGCGACCTTCGCCGATCGTCACTAGTTGCTTTTTGCACGTTTTTCGTAATCTTGAAATTCTTCACAGACAATCGCTGGTTCACAGCATTCACAGCACTGTCCTCGATGCAATTACCCCTCCCCCCTCTTTGCCCTCCCATAGTACTGATATTACGCTTATATTAAAGCTTCTATCGGCATACTGTACCCCCATTATTGTTTGCAACGAGAAGAAGGCGGACTTTTTTCCTCATTCGTTGCAAACTTTGATAAGGAATTAATCATCCGCGCGTGACGGTTTCAATAATCTCTGAAATGGAGTCGTACATGCCATGTTGCACGCGGGTATACGTCCTGTGGAAAACTACGAAAATTATAAGTTTTATGCTTAGTTGCATCTTTTTTGACGAAGTACCTCGCGGTCCATGATCTTTGTTATTAAAGATGATGCACAAATGATATCGATATCTGCAGTTGGCATAATCGGTTTTAAAGTTTTTCCTTTTCCAATATGCAATTATACGTATCTCGAAGATCGGAGATTTCAAAATTGAATAAAAATATCGGATTGAGCTTAGATTATAATTTCGTATTTGAAACTGATGATTAAGCTAATATCAAGGTATTTTTGAATGTCTCTATATTCCTAGTATAGGTTTTGTTAAATGATCTACACTTTTTTATGTTTCGATGCAAATTAGGAAAAAAATGCATCGCACAACATTTTTTACACTTCAATTTTCCTTATATTTATATGAATCTTCAACGTGCAATTTAAACTTTGTATTATACTCACAAAAATATGTATTATTAAGTTTTTCATTAGGATACTGAAATAACTCTTTAACATTTTATGAGAAAAATTTCTAAAATTTTTAAAATAAATAATAATTTTTAATAGATCTTTTCATTATGTTTTATTGAAATTAATAAATACCTTTAATTAGATTTTAAAGACTATTTGGTAAGACTAAGTAGTAGTTCTCAGAAGCATAGTTTCTACATTTTAGATCAATTGCTATTTCGACGCATAATATAATTACTGGAATAATAGCTTAAGAAAATAGTGATCATGCAGGAACAAATATCTTAATATATTATTAGAAAGGAGAAAATTTGTTAAGGCATTATATAAAGAGGAATATTAAGGTTGCCATAAACAATTAAAAATATAATTGAAATAAACAAATATTTGCTATTCATTAACATTTACTTTTAGTAAAACAACTAAGCCAAACCCGAAATTTTATCTTCTTTAATCTTCTTCTAGAAATTTTTGACTTTTTTCTCTGTTTTTCTTTTTATTTTATTTTGAATCGTCTCTATAACGCAACTTGATTTCAAACTCCCAGTATCAGACGAAATTAATTTAGTCAAAACTGCTTTATAGACAAACAGTGTATAGACTCGTAAAAAAAATGGGACCAGTCCGTTACTCGCTGCGGAATTCTACGTCTAATAATTCATAGAGCTCCGATTTGAATTTCAAAACGAGCCTTCTCGTCGAAAATTCCAAATCTTCATTTCGCGAAGAATCGTGATGCTCGCGCAAGCCACAGCCGGCGTGATTAATCGAATCCATCGCGTACTGAAAGCAAGTATAATATATATAATCGTCCGTGGGCCCCGCAAGGCAGACAAAACAAGGTGGCCCCATAGTAAATGAATGCTGTCGAATTGTTTGGCAAGGTCACTAGCGCGTGCGTCGCATTTGAATTTCTAGTCACGCTCGATTTTTATTTATCGGCTCGATCTGACGACGAAAAAGTAGTACTATATAGAAAAAAAAGCGGTCGACCACTCGACTTTTCCACGGCGCAATAAGTTTATTTGGGAATAAAGAGAAGATAAGAGCGGATGTGACCGCGTGTGAGATACAGCGCCGAGAACGAGACGCGATGGAAAGACAAAGTTCGACTTTGCAATAGCGTTTTACTTGAGGATGCATCGTTAAAGTTTTAGTCTGCGAAAGTAGGTCACTGAAGTTTTCTGGTTGCTTTTCGGGTTATGGTAGGTTTGAGTTTTGGTTAAATTGAAGGAATAATTTTATTTTTACACACGCGATATTTTAAGGCAGTTTAATTTATTCGAAAGGGTTATTTTGTAAATATAAAGAGTTTTGTAAAAAAGTTAAACATTAAAAATCCAAAATAGAAATATATATATATATGTCGTGGAAAGATTCGTGTTCAATCGCAAGCAGACGTCAGTAAAGACTACAAAATCTACAAGTCTACTACAAAAAGAGCACGTGCGATTTACGACATTGTAATGAAACAATGGAAATGATAACCGTGAACTGCATTAGAAGTTCATTGACGAAAAGAGACTCGCCTTGTATACGTAAGCATGTATTCGAAAACTCAAATTAGAACGAAAAATTTTTTGGCGAAAAATCAGTTACTATGTCAATTAAAAACGATAGCTTTAAGAATTTTCCTTATGTTAACTTATAAAATTGTAATCAAAATGCGTTATGATAAATATTTGTATTTATTACATTGCTGTTAAATAATAGTTTCATTTCAAATAGTTTATTATCACACGTATATTTTCTACTTATAAATCTATTACCCATATGATGTCATAAAAACTATTATTTTGGTATAATTAGGATCTTGATTTATTTAGATAGGAATTCCACTTATGCTGTGAGTCACACAAAAAAATTCTTATCGAATGAAAACAACTGGGTCATGTTTACTTCAATCGAACTAAACCTCTAACTAAATTTCAAGTAAATTTTAATATAAATATTTAGTGAAAGAATGTTACTTTTTTGCAACTACTCTAATAAATTTATATATTATCCACTAAAAAAGACAACAACTTAAGATATCACTTTAAAAAAAAATTGTTATTCCTATTTTGATATTTAAAATGCCACACCACACCATCGAATTGTCGATCAGAAAAAAAAGCGACTCTTTGTGCTTGCATTAATTGAAGGCTATATAGGAGGAGCTACGTGCTCGTGATTTACATTGCTAATCCTTTTTTCCCTGTACACATAGTGGATACCTGAAAGAATCACCGAACTACAGCGAGGTTCAAAGAAGAAGTGAAAACGCACCAAAAAATTCCGGAAAAATCACGCAGGTTCCACGTTTTTGTGACGTTTTCTTGATTTTTAAGACATTATGTACCGTGACATTAGCTAAAGAACCTTACAGTTTGCAATTACGGCTAGAAAGTATAATTCTGCAAAACGTCGACGTACGTTATTTTATATACGAGAAAAAGATTAGTTTTTTAGTGCAATGAATAAAACAGTAAATCATTGTCTTGAAAGGCCTGTAAGCGAAATGTGTTTCTAATGAAAATTAATTTCTTCAAACACTTTCTCTGGCGATGAGTGTTTTATTACTTTTCAGTATCTATTGCTTTACAGCACTTATTTTACAGATTATTTTGTTGAAATATTTCTTGGGAAATAAAGACAAAAGTATTTATAAATTTTGCATATATTTTAAAGCATTTTAATAATTCTCAGAGTATATTGATAGAAAAAGATAAAGAAAAACAGGACTAATTAAATATAAATCTAATTTTCCGTGGTAGAAATGAATAAAATAAAAATATTAACTACATGTCAATTAACCCTTTTTTATCGTTGATTTTAAATAATAACTATACATTGTTAACTTTCGAAGTTACTGCTTCAAATGATCATCATAATTACATGGTAATTGACTGACCTCTGTATAGTTTATTATGATTTTGTGATAATCACATTTTTTACGAATTTCACATAAAAATATCTTTTTGCTTTAGGCAAAACATCATATGAAATGATAAAGAGAAAAACAGGAAGAGTCACAGAAGTATAAAACATTGTTTCAGAATTAAAATTTGCATTGATTAAAATCTGTTGATCCGATAGAATTTATTCGATAGAGATACATATTTACCTAATGGTATTTGCAAATAGTAAACTAGTAAATTATCAGCACATGCATTATCATCATAAAGCATCAATAATAGTTTCTATAAAAGTACAACTGGAACAATAGTAAGATAATCCTTCTTTACAGTAAACTCTAGGAATTCACGTTGCGATTTGTTTGCATATATGTAACTGGGACATGAAAAATCACACGTATTATCAATCCTAATTTTACATCGATTGTTCAACCAACTAATTGCCATCTCGTAAGATCCTCTATTGTACCAAAACAATGCGCCTGAATGAAAAATCTTCCACGATATCAGACAACAATAGCGCGGAGAGAGGAGGCATTGGCTCCGTCGAAAAAATACACAAAGAAAAACGAAAATAACAGACAATTTCAAGTGCAGTGTCGCGTAACGCTCGGCCTTGATCGACGGGAGTCCTGGAGTGGTCTAGACGATATGTACAAATGCACACTTACCCTCTCTCTTTCTCTTTCTCGACAAGATGCTATAGCCGATGTTTGACACTGTCACGGTCGCCGGCTCTTTTTTCCACAGCCAGTATATTTCTATACTCCGTACGAGCATACGAGCGCAATACACACGTTACGCTATTACAGCTGAGCGACAATAATTGCATATGAGTCGAGAGTGGCTTGTTATATAGAATAGCATCATCATTCACTTTTGCCACTCGAATAATTACTGGAAACTTTGTATAATATACCACTTTATCAAACGATATAGTTTGACGAATTCGCGCTTGCCGATGATGCGAGATACAGAAAATAAAGCGAGCTTGTTGACTGATTCGCATAGAGCCGCCCTGAGTTTGGAAAACAAATATTGCCAAGAAGTTTTCTTTAGGATTATAATTGAGATTTTTAAGCTGGTTTTTACGTCATGTGGTGTTTTTTACTTTTTCTTGGATCTGTTTGAAAATCCATTCTTTGCAAATGTCTTGTAAGTTTTTGAAAAAAGAAAAACGACGATGCAGCATGAATTTCAATTAGCGAGTTGTTTTTAAACCAGTTGAGTATAGACATTGAAATATTGCTGTGTTTGATAAGTAACATTTATTATTGCAGAATCAACTTGTAAGAGAGTCAAGAAAATAACATATAATAGAATTGAATTGCTAAGAACTAGGATATAATTCAATATAGGTATGTTTGATGAAATCTTTTATAATTTTATGATCAGGTAAAGCATACTAAGCAAATAAAAATTTGAAGAAAATAAACTTTTAGTTAAAACTTTATAAAGGTCAGGATCACAGCATTCAGTCGCTAAAACAGTCGAGGTATGAACTTAATAAGTATCGATAGCATGATAACAATGATTGATATATAAAGGATAAAGCAAATCAAAAAGAATTTACCATGATTAATGAAAATTTACTTTCAAAACAATTAATATGTTTTTATTGAAACTTAAAAATAAATACGTTAAATTGACGAAAGAGTATTTATCGTGTTTTCGAGACATTACGCTTATAATGTATAAACTGGTTTTTTCATGATAATTTTTGTGATTATTAAACGTAATTTTGCGAATCGTTATACAATAATTATATGACTTATAAGTCACGTTTTAATGACGAAGACATAACGAATATGTAACAGAAAAAATCATGATAATTAATTATGTCGTATTTAACATACAAATCAATAATAATTTATTTATTCAAAAACATTTATATTAAAACATTTGCTAGTATAATTCAACTATTTTTTTTAATGAAACAATGGCCATCGGAAATAAATAAAACATTAATACTAGCGTAAAAATGGTCTGTACTATTGATGAAAGAAGTTGTAGACAAAAATAATGAGCGGTGTAAATTTATCGAGTACTGATCAGGTAGCTTTATTCCAAGTTTGTTCATTGTTTTTTTTCAGTTTCTGATAATCTTTATATTTTGACGCGAAATAAACCTATACAAATTTTTTATAAATAATTATCTTTTGTATTTCTTCATACAATCAAAACAATAAATTAAAAACATTTTGTAAAAATTTAATTAATTAACATCGTGGATACAAATTCAATAGTAAATTTGGGGAAAAACCAAGAGTTGTTAGTAGTTAACGCACGAGCGAGGAAGCCAAAGCCCTCACGGTGCGTACGCCTGGAGAATTTCAAGATTACCCACGTCCGTACCTACTAATATATGCATGCGTTCGAGGTATTGTCACTGCAGCTTGAAACGTCAACTCCCACGTGCATGAGAAACACTCTGATTGCGCGGGTGTCGAGCGAGCGTATACTATAGCGCGCGGTGTATTCACCATGAGCGTCACGCAGGCGGAGATTTGAAATCCGAAAACAAAAGGCCAAACTTTCCCGAAGAAATGATGAAATTTTTTCTCTCCCTATGCTTCTCTATTCTTCTCGTGTTTAGCCGCATAATAGTGTCCCCGGATAATAAACAATGTGGTACATGTTTAGCATGAGCGTTTGCCGGTCATTACGCCGGGCAATTACGTTGACTCAGACTTTCAAAACATTTGCGGTGAAGAAGAAAAGATAGTTCAACAGAAAAACATAAAGAAAGTTGTCGGTTGTTAAAGATAAAAAAAAAGTTTTTGGTTCACTTGGTGATTTTCTGTACCGTTATGTTTGGTGACAGTAAAAGGAAAACTTAAAATTCGAAATATTTAATCGGATTTAATTCGAAATTAAAGTATTACACGCGCTGTAACGAGAATCAATTTAAAAAGCAGTTAGTTTTAATTTTTTGTAAATAATTTGTGTCGTGGTTTAATTAAAAAAATCTGTTTAATCGAAAATTAAAATTTCAAAAAGAGTTTTCTTTTATCTGTCCTTTATCAAATTCAACTGCTTTTTAAAAATACTATATTTGGTCAATAAATTAAATTACTGAGATATACATGAAAAATAACAATATTTATTGTATTTTTCTATCGTATCTCTGCTAATGTTCTAAACAGATTCCCAATCTGACATAAATCAGAAAATAAAACATAAAAACAAAAAACAGTTCACTTTCGACTCAACACATCAGAAGCTAATCATTGTAACTTGCAACGTATCTTCCATCAAATCGTCTACCTTGTAAACTTTTATCCCGTTATTTCACCTTCCTCGATCAATCATCCTTTCAGTTTCTCTAATCAAACACGTGTATCCAATGAATGCGTTATTACAGCGAGTTCTATAACATCCCAATAAGCCCGATACCATAAAATATCGACGCCTTCGTTCGCGTCCCAAGTAGCATAGGCTGTCGCAAAAAAACAGGCTCACTCCGACGATTGAGATGAAAATCATTTTGATCGAAAAACGAATTCAAGGACTAGATGCACGCGTTAGTTTCTTGTTTTGCTCTGTCACGACGAAAAAACGTGCTGACGGACGTTTCTGCGAATGCGGAAGCTTCACGCGATACTCCGGACTCACAGGATTCCAAACGATGAAAATATTCAGAAAAAAGTGCAATATTATCTATAGACGCTTGGCGATTGTCGGAGACACATCGGCTGTCCCTGTTGACAGACCCGCAGGCGACAGTTTTTTTAATTACACGCTAGCCTACGCGAAAGCACGTGAAGTAACACACCGGCAATTCACAAGCGTAAATAATAACCGAGCTTGTGCTATTCGTCATTTTCGACTTGCGCACGACTCGCGTTTCTTTTTTTGCTTTATTATCCACGTTTCCGCGATTGTAAGTCTAAGCAGGCCGCGTTTTTGTCTGTTGCAGGCTCGAAGCTGATCCTGAGAGGAGTCAGCGGCCAGTTCAAGTCAGGAGAGCTGACGGCTATTCTGGGACCGTCCGGAGCCGGAAAGTCGACCCTCCTCAATGTCCTGGCTGGATACAAGTACGTTGATTTGAACTATGATTTAAAATGATGAGAATGCGTAAATAAGGCTTGAAATGAGTTTTCAGGGAGCTGTATGACAGCTTTTGAATTTCGCTCTGCTGTGCGAGCTGAAAAATTATTTTAGTGATATTATCATAGCCACTTGTAGTACTTTGTATTTGAAAATTTTATCTTTTTATCATTTTTAAGACATTAACACGTTTATAATTGCTCGACTTTTCCCCTTACATCACCACTAGCATGTTAGTTTTTTCTTTTTAATTGTATGCAATTTTTAGCGGTATATACACGTGTAGATCTCAGTTTAAAATTAGCTATATAATTGAATTAATAAATTTTAATCAGTTTCACCTTTTATGAAGTCATACTTAGGCAGCAATTTTTTTTCAAGAAAATCTTGCATTCGCACTTGACCACGAGTATGATTATCGTAGATTACCATTGATAGTGTTCGTTGTCAGCTCATGTCATCATAATTATCATGTTATTTTTTTTTAATGACGGCAAGAAATGCTTGCAATTTGTTTGAAAAAATATTACTTTAATCTACGTTTAATGCTTCTACTATCCATATTTATAAATAAATTATTAAATTAATTTACATAACTTTTATAAGAAAAATTCTTATAAAAAGTATTAATTGCTCATGAAATATGAAAATATCAATTTGAACTATCAATAAAAATCTTAAAATTTGTCAGGCATTTGTCATAATAAATTACAGTGGATAAATAATTTTAGAAGTAAAAATTGTTTAAGCAATCTCGGATGTCCTTTCTTTCGCCAACATTTCGAAATTTACAAAATATATGCTAATTTGCTAAATTTCTCAAAATTCAAAACATTTTGTACATTAACAGCGTATTTTGAAAATAGAAAAATAATAATATTGATAACAAGTTTCAATTATATAATAATAAAAGTATATGTTAAAAATTTATGAATTTTTTCATTTAAGTAATAGCCGTATAATAGTTGCATTGTTTTCTAATTGCAATGGCATTGAAATTATTTACCACGATGTTCGCAATCAAAGTTCAAAGACATAATGATGATGCTCTCACTATTCATAACAATGTCATAATAAACCTCGGTGACAAGTATCAGCAGCTTTAGGCGCCATTTCACGATTTATTGAGTAAATGATTTTAATTTTAGCTCATAATTGATTCGACTTACATCGAATTGAATCAAATTTAATTTTTAGATAATATTTGTAGAAACTCAATTCTGACAATAGAAGTCAATTCTGAGAAAATTTTTTCAAAATAACCCAGAAAATTAGATTGGAAAATAATTAACATATATTTTTACTTATGGTAATTTCGTTAAATATGAATTTATTCTCTCTTTTTTACTATTTTCGAAGCTAAAAGTTGAACTTTACAAGTGCAAAACGATGCTTACTGTTCATTACTAATTAATTAGCGACTCATTTACATTGAAAATGTAGCGTTTACGGTTCAAGTTGAATAATAGGATTTAAAATTTAATTGTACTATTATGAATAAAAAAATTACAACGCAATATTGTGTTAATATAAGAAAAGCTCATTTAAGATAAGCAAAAAAACTGAACTTACACGTAACGGCTAAAATACATTTAAAACTAAAAATCTTCCAACTCAAACTTCATGTTTCAAACACGACATACCAATATCTCCCCGCTTATATAGTTCCAAGTCGTGCAGCCTCAAATACGAGCAGTAAACTCACATCGAGCAATACATGCGTGCATCGATAATTTCGTAACCGTCCGATAAAAATGAAGTGATTCATCGCATCGCGGTTTCTGTGCATCTTAGCCATAGACTCGTCGATCGTTGCGTACATTGTATGTAAGTATCCAGCAGCGAGCACGTGGAATAATAAAAATCGACGAGCGCGCTGGCCCCGGCACTATGCAAGCATACGAAAACACGAGATTTCATTACGAAAGAGAGCTTTTCGATTACGAGCTGCACCCTTGGCCTCGATGATTAAAGAGCATTGTTTCCGACAGTCGTAGGAAATTTTAGTGTGCGATGATGCGGTTAATATAAGGATAAAACAGTAGCGGCAAGCGGTGCTTTTATAATTATATCATGCGAGTTTTGATATTATAAAGAAATGTTCGCATTTACTGAGATGCTCTATTAGTGGAGCACAATTCAAAGACGAGTGTACGTAATGAAGTAATGGGAGAATTGGCACTGACGCCTACTCACGAGTAGTTTATTAAACCGAAGAAGATAATTTAATGCTTTAAGCACGTTTTTTTGTTAGGAAAAGCATCTTGGATAGACGTTGCATTTTCGTTCTGCATATGCAGTGGAGTAGAAGCTTTAATGGTCGAAACTTCTTGAACTTTTTGCTTAGCTGTGAAGTTCGACTTGAACTCGACTCGAACTTAATAGTATAAAAAAATATTTTTCGTGATTTATCGTAAAATTTTACTACTTTGTGGTAATTGCTATTATGTTAAATTGTCATTAAAAACAACGAAGTGCACATTATTGAAAGTGGTCGTTGACAGTTATAAAAAAAAGGTTAGAAAATGAAATATGTTTTTGAAATTGAAATTTAGTTATTTTGTATGCTTACCTTAGTGCTACCGAGCTAAACGAGAGTTAAAAGTCAATATTGAAATTACTTTTTCCTCATTATATCGAACAATATTTTTTATGCAATGTATTTAAACATTGATAATTTACTTTATTTTTATATATCCAAATGAACGTTTAATTTTATTTTCGTATGTTGTTAAAATAGATAGTATATCTGAAATACAGAATGGGGCCTTTCTCTAAATGGGACATGAGAATTACACAGCATCACAAGAAATCTGAGTTTTTTGATAAATAAAGGTGAATCTTATATAAAGCCATAGCATATTAAAAACACCAAAAAAAGTTTTCTTGATGAAAAATATCTGAGTTTCAGTAGAGCAATTGGGTTGGTATGGATATACCTTTCGAATACGTCATTTGGGTGCGACGGAATGACTGATTGAAAAGAATGGACTAACTAATCGAGGTCCTCTGCGAAAGTATACGTGCGTGAAATCATAATAAACTTCTTCAGAAAGTTAATCACACTCTAAGCTCAAAAGTGTGAAATCTGGAAATAAAAAGTTTAAAACCTACATTTTAATCTTTATAAAAGTTCAAAATGTAAGTTTTAATCCATAAAGTAATTTTTATTTACTAAAAAT
>JAPYZA010008318.1:0-10002 GCA_030522685.1 Eupelmus azureus | reverse complement strand
ATTAATTTACATTAATATTATTTAAAACAATGTTTATGAATATACAAAAAAAAAATTTCTTGTGAGTAAAAAAAATTTTAATTATTGAAGCTTCGAAGTATCGAAGATTTGAAGCTTTAAAACTAGGAGTTTCGAAGATTGCTTCGAATCTTCGAAAATTTCGAAGTTTCGAAGATTCGAAGATTCGAAAATTTAGGAGCTCTAATTGAAACTGTATGTTTAAAATTAGAATCCTATAGAAAAAATTACGTGAAACTGATTGTATAATTTGGGATGAGACTTCTATGATTCCAAAGAAAGCTTTGGAAATTATTGATAAAACATTTAAAGATATACGTAATAATGATCTATAATTTCGAGGTAAATTGATAATACTCGGTGGCGACTTTCGTCAAATATTACCGGTTGTGAAATACGGATACAGAGTTACGATAATTCAATTATCGAACAAGAATTTTTTTTCACAAGGCTGCGTTTACTGCTCGAGCGCAGCGAGGTGGTATGATTATTGCGGATTCACATTCATATGTGAATATATATGTATATATATATATATATATATATAAATTATTAGTCAATCTCTGCACCGGATTAAGGGCTAATGAATCAATAAATTGTCTTTGTTATTATTTGTTTGATTTACATAAGGGCGACCCTCTCTTTCCCTCTCTATCTCTCTCTCTCTCTCTCTCTCTCTCTCTCTCTCACTCTCTTTTAAAAGGCGTCGGTCGTATGGTGATTGTGGATTCACATTCATATGTGAATATATATATATATATAAATTATTGATTTTCGGCGACCTGTTTCAGGAGCCGGTAAAACCTTTTACGAAGGCGAGAGATTAGTCTACCTCTGCACCGGATTAAGGGCTAATGAATCGATAAATTGTCTTTGGTTATTATTTGTTTGATTTACATAAGGGCGACCCTCTCTTTCTCTCCCTATCTCTCTCTCTTCTCTCTCTACCTCTCTCTTTCTCTCCCTATCTCTCTCTCTACCTCTCTCTTTCTCTCTCGCTCTCTCTCTCTCTCTCTTTCTCTCTCTCTCTCTCTCTCTCTCTCTCTCTCTCTCTCTCTCTCTCTCTCTCTCTCTTACTACACATAGAGTCCAACTCTCTCCCTCTCTCTCTCTCTCCGTCTCGTTTGAGAAAAGTGCAGCTACACGCGCGGTTATAAAATCAACGGTAGCCAAATTGTTGCATCCCTGTCTTGGGCGAGATTAATTTCTCGTCTTAGTCGGGACGTAACATTTTCCTTGATTTAACGTCGATTTCATGATATTTTGTGATATTTGTTCTTAATTTATCAAATATCCCACTTTATCTTCGTGAAATAGCCGTTATTTTTCTGGAGCTAACGCCGTTTTCATTATTTTTGACATTTGTGCATAATTTATGTAAGATCCTCTTTTATCGCCGAAAACAGCCATTATTTTAAAGGGTTGTCCGTGATTTTTCGACATTTTTACGTTACTTTCTTCGATCTAACGTCGTTTTCATATTTTTTTGCGATATTTATGCTTAATTTATCAAATATTTCTCTTTATTTCGAAAATAGCCGTTATTTTAGAGGTTTCTACGTTATTTTTTTTCTTTTTTAACTTTCTTTTCGACTTTTCAAGGTTATTTTCGCTGGTATGTTTGTTTTTCATGATTTAACGATGAATTATTGATATTTGATATTTTTTTTAATTTATGAATTATCCCCCTCTATTTCCAAAATTACCCGTTATTTTGACGGGTCTTACGTTATTTTTTCACTTATTAACGTTATTTTTCGATATTTTTCTCGATTTAACGTCGTTTTCATAACGTTTTACCATATTTATGCCTGATTGATCAAAACTTCTCTGTTTCACCAAAAATAGCCGTTATTTCAGAGGGTTTTACGTTATTTTTTTACCACTTTACGTTATTTTTCATCATCTTTACCTGATTTTCCTCGATTTAATGTCGATTTCATAACATTTTGCTATATTTGCGCTTGATTTATCTAAAATTCGCGGGTAACATTAATAATAGCCGTTATTTCAGAAGATTTTCCATTATTTTTTCACTTTTTTATGTAATTTTTCGATATTTTTATGTTATTTTTCTCGATTTGACGTCGTTTTCATGATACTTTGCGATATCTATGCCTTGTTTATCGAATATCTTCTTTTATTTTAAATAGCCGTTATTTCGGAGGGGGAAATTTGGAGTTTTGTCTATTTGTTTTTCTTTTATATGGATTTTTAATTATACAGGTTCTTGTAGCTTTAAAGAACTATATTTTTTTTAATATTTTGATATTTATTTGAATATTTATTTATAAGATTTGTAGTTTTTATGAAACGATACTTTTAATAATTTTTTTTTTGTTTATCTGTATTTGATACGATACATTTTCAAGTTTTAAAGTATTAAACAATAAACTCGTGCAATTTAAATTATATGGATTCACGTACTATTCCAGTAGTTTTTCATAACCTCAGTGGCTATGATGTACATCTTTTCATCCAAGAGTTAGCGCTTGGCTTTCCAGGACGAGTGGAACGGAAAATGTTTGGCGAGCTTTTAACATTCAAACCCTCGGCGAGTATTAAGATTTATATCTCATCACAGATTTTCTTCTATTGGTTGTAGTTTTCGAAAACTTTCGAAACAATTGTCTTAAGGCTTATGAATTGGATCCTGCACATTATTATACGATGCCAGGACTGTCGTGGAATCATGCTGGAGTTCGCGGGGCTCAGAAGTAAGTTGTACAACGTCAAAATACAAAATCAGGCGACCACCATCTTCGACGGCTACATCAAGTGATTGCGCGAAGATATAGTCTTGTCACGCGAGCAGCGTAATATAAGATCATGTCATCATACGCTGTACACTGAGAAAGAAATGAAGATCGCTCTCAGTGGTCACGATGACAAACGCTACTTGCAGATGGGTATCACGGCTACTCTACCCTGGGGCCACTACATGGAGGGACTTGATGTTCTTGATGAGCTGACTTAAGAGTGGGGATAGCCAATCCCAGTCGTCGCAGTTGAGCCACCGAAAATCCATCCAGAGTGGGGAGAAGAGCTCGAGGTGGGGAGACCTCTATATGAGCAGAAACTCCAGCGATCACAGCTCATTCCGTCGAGCCAAGGGCTACCAACAATACCTCCTCTGGACAGGATCATCGCTGCAGCAGCCCAGTCGTCGCCTCCACCGTCGTCTCCGCCAGAAGAAGTCGAGGCGAGGGATCAAGTTCTTCAGCAGCGTCATCGAAGACTCGAGTTTAGTCGACCAGAAGTAGAGCCACCTAGCAAGAAGTCTAAAACTTGAAAGACTACGCACAAAATTTAAGGTTTGTATAACATTTCTCTCTCTCACTCTAATTAAAAAATTATTTAAAATATTAGAAAATAAAAAAATGTATAAATTGTTCTGTTACAGATGGGTCTTTATAAATTGAACAGGGTTGCTAAAGGCGAATATCTTCCAACTGAGAAGTAGAGCGAGCTAGAAGAAGGTTGCAATTACATGGTGTAGTTGCTAAAGCAGGTGAAAACCAAATATGGGCTTTAGATCGTCGCAGTTTTCGACAACGAGTTCGATCTATTCCTGCCCAAGCGGATATCGGACGAATTTGAGAAGCATGTAGAATTATTTTATCTTATTTAAAATACCTTTATAAAAAAAATTTATATTATTCTTTGTTTATTAGTTATACATCAGTTTTATTGATCCAACTATTGTGCGAGTTGTCAAAGCTGAGCTATTTTACAAATACTTGATTTCCGCGATTTTTGAGAATTTTTTCTACAAGATAAAGATCCGGATACTTGGCCTTCAGCAGTTCCTGTTCATAGAAACCACCAGAGATGGACTGATCTTGATATTCCTTTAAATGATACGTCGTTGGATTCGTAGCTGCCACTCGTGCGACTGTGAAAATTTCAGTTGACCAGTTTGGTGTATATCCTTTTTCGAACACATGTTTCGCATTGCTTACTCGTACTTTATCACTGACCCTGAATCTTGGCTTCTTCGTTCTCGATCTGCGTTGTTGGTTAAATTTTTTCATAACTTGAGCTTCATTGGCAGCTGTCTGGGTCTCATCGCAATCGCTCGATGTTTACGATTATTGTAAGTTGCTATCAACTCAAGTAAGATATCCAACCATTTGTAACTACCTCGTAGACTGAACTTTTTCCACATATCATTTTTCAAAGTAAGATTGAAGCGTTCACAGATTGAAGTTTTAAGAGTACTATAGGTCGAGTACAGATTTGTCTTCTATTTACGCATAAGATTTTGGAAATCAGAATTGTAGAATTCCTTGCCTCTATCTCTATGCAGATTTTTAGGCACTCGACCTTTGAGTAATATGGATTTCATGACCGCAGCGACATTGGAGCCAGTTTTATTTTGAACAGGAATGGCCCAAGCATATTTGGAGAAAATATCTATGATTGTGAGCTTGCATCTATAGCCTTTGTTTTTTCGAGAATACGGTTGCATCTCAACGAGATCCGCCTGCCAAGTCTCATCTAGACCACGAACATTAAACTTCCGACGTATATATTTACGTCTCGCGGGTTTGTGAATCTCGTCTACCAATCTTTCGTGCTCCATGCTTGAAGGTTTAATGACTGTTATCTTGTTTCAACTTGTTTTTTATACTCTGAAGTACAATGAATCAGTTAAATAATAAAAAATCAACTCCTGAAATTCTTCAATATTTACATCAATCTTTTTTATTTTCTCGTTATATTTATTCTTTATCTTTTGTATCTCTAATGAAATCTCGTCAAGGCTGGATCTCAATCGACTTGTAACCTCGTATATGCTTTGGACTTCGGGCTGAATCAAATGTTACAGAAAATCTAAGTTTACTGCATCACTCGAATGTTGAGGTGTTTCAACGTTATATAAACTTTTAATTTCTATGTCGTATTGACCGTCGGTGGTAAGTTTATATCCGATTCTTGGTGGACCACGAGTACCACCGATCCTACTTAGTTTACGTCCGAACACATCGACGCTCATCTTCATAATGATGCAAGCTTTTCAGTTATCTCAATATATATAGTCTGCCTCGCGAAGTTCGTCGATTATCGAGTGAATCTCGTTGGTGTGACTCTGATTTCCAGCAGATTTCTCAGTCATCAATAATCGTAGTCGGTTAACAAGTTCGATTGGATCATCCCAGTACACGTAATCCATACTCGCTTTTTTTCTATCACTTTTATATCGAGATAAACCTTAACCATTCTTAGTTGTAGGTATTAATTCGCCTTTAGTAGGCTTATTTATCATATTGAACATAGGAGCTATGATGTTATTAAATTTTTTACTATTGTGAGCCCGAATCAACTCATTTTTATTTTATCGTTTTTTATGAGCACTGGATGCTACAAGAATTTTTTGATAGTTTTCCAGATCAGTGGATTTCACAAAAATCTGATTAAGTTGTTTTACGACGAGTAGCTCTAATAAACCAGCAGTTTTCGAATAAGCAACATTATTTACAATTATATTGTTAACTTTAAAATTTATTGGTAGATTACCAATCATGTATTTGTCACCTTCTTTACGTACTCTATAAATTCTGTCGAGATGTTGTATTTGATCTTGATCAAGCAATCGAGTGTAGTTATATGCAACGTCGGCAACTTCATTATCCTGAGCCGCTGATTCAAAGTTATCTGTATCGAACGCTAGTTGTTATATTTCATTCAACAGAGTATCATCACCAACACTACTACTACTTTCTTCTTGTTCATTATCAATGTCATATGTAAAAAAAAATTATTAATCGTTTTAAAACGCTTTTGGAAAGGCTTTGTAGCAACTAGCTGTTTGAGTGGATCGACTATTGGTTTAAAAGTTTCACCTAATACTCTCTCCACGTCATCCTTTCCATACTTAATGAGTCTATGCTTACGCCTTACCGCATTTTGAGCTTTAACAAGCTCGCGAAGAACATTTTTTCTCGATGAAAGACTGCCATGTTGATAGGTCAACGTTCAAAGATAGACTGATAATTTCACTTTATGAACCAGCTATATTTATAGCAAAGCAATCAAAACCTTTTCGATATCTGCCGTTATTTATGGTTCTATACTTATCAATAACAAGAAATCCATGCTTATCATCCTTCCAACATTTCTAGCATAATTCTTTGAAACGTGCAAAAGTCATGTCAGAGTACATATTAATAAATAAATTAAAATTTGTGAAATTATAAATGAAACTTTGAAATTGAATATTATTTTTTAATATACAGTTCAAATATTCTGTGATTTAATTGGAATTATTTCCCTAAAATTCAATATAATAAAGATAATATAATAATTATTATCGTAATTAATATATAATGATAGGAAATTTAGGTAGATAGTTATAAGCACTTAAGCAATACAAATTTATTTTGATTGAATAATAATTGAATAATGTGCTTATATAAAAAAATTTAATATTATTAATTATTTTCTAGTCAGAACTAACTTGTATCTTATGTCTAGCTGTTACTACTTACGAAATGGCTGCTGCGAGTCAAGTTGAATATTTTATAGATGAACAAGAACAAAAAGTATGGCATCGATTAACAGCAAAAATTCTTTAAGTTTTGACAAACTGTAATCATATAAATAGCAGAGGAAAAGTTTTCTACAACAGCGTGGCTAGCTGATTCGAGTATGAGCCTTGAGTTAGCTGTGCAAAGAATTTATACGCTCACATTCTCACGCACACATTCTCACACACACAGCATTAGTGTACATATGTACATTATTTATGTCTTTGAAGATATTACGCAATATTTAAATCAATTAAAATTAAAATTGTTTATGAAATTCATAATTATATACTTTTCAGAATATAAATCCAATCATTTGTATAAATACAGAACAGTCTAATAGAAAAAGATTTTTATTCAGATAGATAAATTTAAATTATGTACTTAAAGATTATTTTATTTCCAATATATTCACTTACATTTAGTTATTTATATTGATTTAATAATACATATGATTTTACTATAACATTGATAATAGTGTTAGATTTTGGTGAACTTTTCAGATTCAAAAAAAAGGAACGGGTTTGTAACGGGGTTAAATTTAATAAACAAATAAATTTAATTATCGACAGTGCACTTACTCGGGTCCAATCACGAGCTCCACCGATGCGGCTGAAGTGGCACCTGGACGTTAGCCACTTGGTCAATGGCCACTTCCTGCAGTGCGGAGTGCCCGCTACAACGAGTGACTTCACCTTGTCACTCGTGAAATTTAATAACAAATTGCCGGTTGCTCAGCTTACGTACATTGGCGTCTGTACCCACGGAAGCGGCGGTATTCGGCGCCAAGAAAATCAGGATTCGAGTCTAAATAAAACGCGAACACGAGAGTTAAAGTGAATCTAATGTAGTATATTCTGTAGAAAATTATTAAGTTAACAATCTAAAATTACAAGTAACTTGGCGCGCCCACGCCACGAAAGTTGACTCGCGAGAAAACTTCCCTTACGAGAAAAAGCGCGCGGTTATATCTCCGACGCGACGCGCTCTCTTTACGTCGCGCTCACCAAAACACACGTGTCGCGCTCTTCTCTCGCTCTCTCTCTCACACACACACACCCACACTCTCGACACCGCGAGAAGAGAAAACGATTACTCGCTGCACGGTATGCAGCGGACGCTCGCGACACACACACTCCCACACACTTACGTGCCTCACGTGCACTTCGACTCTCCACCCGGAGTAGAGAGGATTTACATAAAAATACACGAAAGCGCATCGGAGTAAACGGCCGTAAGCCCGTGCTCGCGTGTACCCCGGTGAGAAATGTAAAAGCCTGCAGGCCTAGCTTACAACTGCGCTCGCTCGAGTACAAAAGAAACGGCTATGACGAAGTTCGCTGCAGTGGCTCTTCTAGCTGCTCTTCGTTGATGCAGTGGGTCGACGGTCGCGCGTCTGGTGCTTTTTTATCACCGTAAAAAGAGCCGGTAACGTTCAGCTGTGCTGTGTAGTTACTTGCGCGAACAGCTCCGTCGGGTAAGGCTAGTTCGCGGCGTCTCTCTCGTTCTCCCGCTCCTATAGGGCCGACAACGCGTGCGCGAGTCTAGCGCAATCTGCGCAAGCCGAGCGTCGCGCGCATGCGGCGCGAAATTAATTCATATTTGAATTATTAAATTCGCATATCGTCACAGGTTATTCAAACAGAAATGTCGTAAGAAATAAAAAAAAACAAATAATAACCGGTGTATAAAATAAAATTTACGACATCAGTATAAAGGTAAAAATTTTCATCAAAATTAATTTTTTAGTCTCTCTCTCTCTCTCTCTCCCCCTCCCTCTCCCTCTCTATCTCCCCCTCCCTCCCCCTCTCTCCCTCTCTCCCCCTCTCCCCCTCTCCCTCTCTCTCTCTCTCTCTCTCTCTCTCTCTCTCTCCCTCTCTCTCTAAGCTACTGGCTTCTAAGCCTAAGTATGTGTGTGTACGCGGCTCCTGCCGCCTTGCGTTTCGCATTTACCTGCGTTTACGATGCTCTCTACATCAAATAAAAAAAAAACATATTTCCTACAATGAGAAAATCTTCAAAAATAAAATGACCTTAACAGATAAATTCATTAAAAATAATCCAGAAATAAGGATTTCTAAAACTCATATCTAAAACTTCTAATAATCTTAGTAAATTTATAAAATTAGGAAAAGATAAGATTAATAATGGTGACATTTGCAACATCGTGTAGAAGATCGATTGTAGAGATTGCTCGAGCACATACGTCGGGATGAGTAAAAGGCAACTTAAAACACGCATTAACTAACATCGACGCGATGTTAAAAATAAATCCTCCACCTCGGCCCTGGCTGAACATGTTTGCAAACGGGACATAATATTAATTATGATAAGGTTAAAATAACAGATAAAGAGAAGAACATTAACAGACGCCTATTTTCGGAAATGATAAATATTTTTTACCATGATGATACTTTGAACCGTATGGAAGATACGGTTTAAAAAACGTCTATAAAACTTCCATCGGTTTAATTAAGAAGGACTGCCGACAATAATAAAAAGATTTCCCTTTTCCGCCCTCCCCCTCCACTTCCCACCTCTAAAGATCCCTAAAACAGCTGCCGTCATTAGCATCTTTAATAGGATGTCATAATTGCCTAGGAGCTCAAATGCACAAATTCAATTTCGAATTCCGCGCGCTTTAACATTAATGTACATTTGAATTTCGCGCGATTGTCGGTAGCTGATATTCCTACCTTATCCTCTGCTTGCCTCTACTTAGTTCTGTAAACGTCTCGGAGAAGGCGCGTCAAGTATCGATCGCTTGACTCTTGCGACTTAGCCTTTCCAGCTGAGGGAGATATAGCGGTTGGGCAGCGTGTCACCTCTGCGCAGCTTATGTTGCGTTATTAGTCTTGATAAGGGAGGTCCTTAATCCTCCGAAACGTTGACTTTCTAAAAACGTAAATAAATATATACAGCAACAACTTGGTTCGCACAGATCAAAAAAGAATTATTTTGATCTACCTCACAATAGAATGCTTGATGTTAGTAGACAATTGACTTTATTTTATTGATGAATAAAATTCAAATAATTGTCATAACATCGATTTAAAGGTAATTAATAATTTCAGTTATTTAGACCACTTTATAAATCAAATAGTTCATAATAAAAATTAGAAAAGTACAAGTTATTACATTTCTATTTTAAGGGGACCAGATACTATTAAAATCTGAAAATATAAAATATAAATAATTAAAAATTAGTTGCCTATATATAAAAATAAAAAATAGTAAGTGAAAATTCAACAATAATGAAGACTTTTTATTATTATGAATGTTGTCCGTACCATGAGAATTTACCCTATGGTTTTCGTTGACACTTTAGAAGCAAAAATACCTTTGCCGCAGGCTATAAAATTAACTTTACTGGATCGATGAGCAAATTTTTTCTCTAGATCTTCAAAATATTCCTAGAATCCATATAAACGTAAAAAATTTCTGAAAAAATTTA
>JAPYZA010008316.1:0-11355 GCA_030522685.1 Eupelmus azureus | reverse complement strand
GAGGAGACGCGCCGAAGCGAGCCACCTGGCGCCGAACAAATTCGGTGGCGAAAAACATCGGCGCGAGACGTTTGGAGGCGCGGCATCGGGGAAGCGGGGGAAACCGCGAGAAAGACCGTGTCACAAATCTTCATAAATATTGTTCCAAAAGTTAAACTTGTAACCGAGGGATTTCCGAGGTCCGGGGAGGATCAAGGAACAGGGTTCGTGGATCTAGGTAAAAGAATCAGGCTGAACGGGCATCGTCGCTTCCTGCCCGGAGCACCTAGGCAGGGAGTTGGTTGGGAAAGAGCCTCTGTAAGTACTCTGCGCGAGAGCACTGAGACTTACCGGGTTGCGGTAATCGAGGGGCGCTCGTCGCAAACTTAAATAATGATAATGGTATGCCTAGACTAGTGTTCATTAGGGCATAGAGCAAGAAACAGCTGATGTTACATCGTAACACATGTATATGACACGCGCGCGGTATGTGAGTGAGCGTGCGCAGAGGATTAGAATGAGAGCGCGAGAGAGCGGCGTCTATCGGCGTGAATGTGCGCGCAGAGCTTTTTTTGTTTAAGAAAAAAAGGGCATGTAACGTTTGGCTGCTCATGGAGTCACGTCGCTGTGAACATTTCTGCCAAGAATCAACGATTCATCTTCACAAACGTGAAAATTACGATATTGCGAAACACCAATTTACCAGCCCACGAAGTCGGAAGCCCACGAATTGCGCAAATCGTTGATCCAACGATCAATTGCCTTTTAGGCAAGATCAAGGCGTTGATCCAACGATCATCTGCCCTCTCAGCGAAATAGCGATACCGAAGCGAGCTGTGTACACAGTTGTAGGTGTGAGTATGTGTGTAGCGGCTCTAATTTTAGATTTTTTTGAATGTTTCGGATCAATAAAAATCTTTATTGTTTAATCCTATTATTAACTGCGAGCCGCATAATTACTTGTAAATTTCATGTAAGTTAGTTTTCAAAAAATTAATAAATTGGGTTTTTTATGCCTTTAAGGCTTTTTCCCAAAGAATTGCATTTTTCTTCTATAAAAAGTTAATCTACAATTTTTTTTAATTTTAACCTAAAAAATAATTCAGCTGTTCATGCCACCTAGGGCATGATAGCCTTTTCAAAATTATTCAGCTGAGATATGATGGCATCATTGTATTTTTGCGCTGTGTGCAATCACCTATAAAAGTTTAAAAAGATAAAATTATAAGATAAAACCAAAGAACAATAGTCAATTCTTCCCTATTTACACGAAAAGCCCCAGCTTTACACTCTGTGCCGCTGCACTCGGCTACAGCCGGGGGAAGAAACGGCGAGTGATTGAAAATTGCTTTAATGAATATCGCTTATAAGGTTATATTTAGGAATAGCGGAACAATATAGGTTTAAGTAGATGAGTTTGGTAAGACAGCCAATCGTACAGGCTAAACGAACGAGCAAAATTTCACGAAACTTTTACCATCAACGGAAAGTTTCTGACAGAGAAGCCAATATACTGTAAGCAATAAGTAATATCACTAAAATTTTGAAGCAAACGTTTTCTCGTCGGGTTTATCTCAAATTTAAAATCCAGTTTCACCCTCGCTAAAATTTGGTAAATATTTATGGAGCGTCTCATTTTATTTATCCGTCGGCGCGATTTTATTCAGGCTCATCAAAATTCAGATTTACGAAAATAATGCCTGACGTATTTATAAGCGAGGCGGCCATTTATCATATAAACGTCGCATAATATAAAAGAAGCCCGCTGCAATTGGCAGAAGAGAAAAAGGAGCCTGGCTACCGGGAGGGGGTCGGTTGCAAAAACTGCACGCCCGGGTCCGGCGCGGCTGAATAATGCATCTTGTTTTATGTAATATGGATGCTATTACCTTCCATGTAAAATGCATTCTCAGACAGCTGCCTCGAGTTTCCTCGGCCCGTCTCGCGGACTCGCTGCAGCGTACATTCAGTTTATTTCCACTCTGCTTTTTTTTCGACCCTGCATTTTTCTCGGGCACGTCGCGAATGCCTATGAGGAAAAACTCGCGTGAAATCAAATCAGTTTTAAGAAATTCAATTGGAGAGTTTCGCCACCCAGAGTGGAACCGAAATTTCGTTGTAAGAAGTTTTCAGATTAAATTTAAAACTGCCACGGTTGTGATTTTAAAAAAAGTATTATCCGGAAATAAAGTTTCGCGCGTGCGCGAAGAGACTGAGAGATGAATTCTTCTGCATATCGCTACTGAAATTTGTTTTTTAATAAAAAAAATGTATGCGGTGCAATAAACTATTTTATTACGAGCATAAAAATTTTGTTTATAAATTGATATATTTCATCGCGATAAAAAATTTTTAGTTAACAAAGTAACGGTTTTACTAGCTTTTACGCAAAAAAATATGTCCCCGGGTGTAAAAAAAATATTGAACAACTTTTGTACTGAAGCGGCGTATAAAAATGATGTAAAATATGTTTACGTGGAAATAAAGTGCGTCGAGCGACATTGTTTACATCGATTTTGAAAATTACAGATAATTTGAAATGCGTTTCAAATAAATTAATAAGCTTTATTGTATATGTACGCTGTGCTACTTCAAAATAACAAAAAATCTTTTTAGACTATTGGATTTCCATAATAGTTTTTGAATTTTGAAATGGTTGTATCCACCATCCAATACGATGGCTCTCTTCTCTGAATCTATAAAATTTGATCTTACTGGAAATCGCGAATAGATAGAAGCATGTATATATATAAATTATTAAAAAATGTAACAATTTTTTAATTAAAGAGAAACCTAATTATGAACTTAGAAAATAAAAACAAAAGTGATATAACAAGTTACGATAACAATATCTCGTTTATTAATATTAGTTCAATGTTAAATTTTATTGAATATAACATAGCATGGTTCAAATCTATGTACAAATATTACTTTTATTTGATATTTATTTTATTTCTCATGAAACATGAATTAAAAATTCGTTAGATATAGAATTACTAAAAAAACCTTACAAATGTCTTATTTAATTAAAACTAGTATTCAAATACTATAAAACAACTTTTCCATTATTACACTACGTTTTTATTGAATTTTTCATTCGCAAAATAATCATACATCTGGAATTACACCAGTTTTTAAACATTTCATTCTGAACCCAAATACAAATTTATTAATCAACACGTCAATCTTGGGCGCTTTTCTCGCAAAGTCCAATAGAGACCCTCCCAAGATCCAACTTTTTCAATCCACAACCCAACGAACGCACACTTCTCACATCACACTTTTCCGTCTCTCAAAACCGAATTTCAATACCTTCCATCAGAATCCGTCATTCGCCGGCCCTATACAGCTCGCACCCATATAAGGATAAATCAAGCCTCCATCATTCGCGCGAGCAAAAGTGCGGCACGTCGAAGCTAGCGGCGTGCGAATCCCGAAGAAGGAGGAACCCGTCATTTACAGCGCGATAAGCCGGGCGTATATGAAGATAGCCGTTGGTTTGACGAAGCCAGCTTCGCCGTGATCGATGTTCCTCGAGCGAAAGAAGAGGAAAAAAAGGTGGCTCTCGCGCGCGCGAAAAAGGCGGAGCGGAAGGGAAAGTGATAGATTATCGACGGAATCGCAGAGAGGACGGATCCGCTCGGCGTGTTTATCATCGCGCTGGGAAATGCATCAATTACGGCTTTTTGCGGCGACGAATGGGCCGAGGCTGATTTTAGATGCGGCGTGGGTGGTGTGGGAGGATGGTTTTTAGCAGAGGGGTGATGGTTCGTTTTTGTTTTTGGATTGTGAGTTTGAGGAATGTTTTCGTGGAAGGCCGCTTTGTTTTTGCTGCGTGTGTATGTGATGAATTGAGTTTCCGAAGTGAGCTTTTTGAAATTAATAATATATTATTAGAAGTCAGATGTCATATGAAGAATCATTTATAATCTCAAAAAGGTTTATTAGTCTGAGGTATGTTTCTTTAGGTACAGCAATTTTCTAAACAATCAACAAAGATTTTTAAAATGTTCTAAATAAAAAGTCTTTTATTTCGTTATTCCTTGATTACATTTCCAAGACGTAATTAGAAATAGTGAGAACGAATAATTACGATTTCTCATTTGTTTCATTTAATATATTTATATATAGAGAGAAACGTGTTGCTATAATTGAATACCATTTCACAATTTTCTTAATTTTATTTCAATAGAAAATCGAAATTTTTGGTATAAAGACGGAAGTAGTTTATAACTCTGTATGAAAAATGGTTTCCCATCTACCATGCTTTGTTCGTATACTAATCACACGCGGTCTATAGGAAATTTCTATCCCATGGATGTGAATAGCACACGTTAGTGTGGAAAGCATATTTCGTGTAGACAGCGCGACAATATACTACCATGTTTATGCTGAAATTCTATGAATTCTATGTATTTATTGTACGCGAAATTGACTAATGAAATTCTTAGCTCCTTTGTGTGATTTTCTTAACATATTTCTCTCCGTGTACGTGCCGTATCACCAAGATTTAATTCCTCCAGTTCATTGAACTTAAGTTCATTACCTGACGCTGAGTTTCCTTATCGCAAGAGCCTATCTCTACAAATACTGTATACCAATTTATAAATCTCTTGTGTAATCTGCATTTACGCCTTTAAACTCCTCATAGAAATAAAAAATTCATCGCTACAATTTTCTCCCTTCCCCAGGCCACTTACCCATCCTCACCCTTTCACCTCCCACACTTTTCGCCGTATCACCTCTCTTTGCCGGCACACCCAAGCCACTTCACTTCTGATCGCATCAGCGCGTCAAGTACACCGTCTACTAATAATCCTCTTAATTCCGCCCTTATTGTCCTCCCTCCCACCCCTTTCCCATCTTTCTTCGTCGCCGAAGTGTAAGCCGCGTATAGCTCGCCTATCTTACGATAGCGCAGTTGTTTAAGGCCCGACTCGATGCCGGCTCATGCGTCCCTGGCTAAGCGCCTGATTTATATTCGGCCAACGTGTCCGACGCTGTTTGTTAAGAATTTGCAAGCTTTTAGAGCCGGCTGAGAGATGCAGTTGGGTGTTTGTGCTTAAGCGATGTGTGCATATGCTTCGAGAAGCTGTGATGCTTGGATGAAGAAGGAATGACGTGGATTTTATTAGATTTAATGTTAATTCGAGTAGATGGTCCATTGTCAGCAATAATGAGGTTAATGGTTAAATATACGTATTAAATTAATGTTAATTTAATGTTCAGAAAACATTAAATTATCAAGATTAATTTCAAAATCATATTACATTTAAGTTAATAATTATATCAAATTCTCACAAAATCCTAATGAAAATAAAACACGTCTATTCCTTTTATTCAGCAAACAAGCAAGCAGGCCAACTGAAAACTATTCCAATAAAAAGAAAATATAGCATAGCACGGAAGCATCAAAATAAAAAATCCAATCTATGCTAAATGGTAAAAAAGAAGGCGGAAACAGCGGAAACGAGAGCGCGAACATCGCGATAAATCATCTCGTCGATGCTGCACACGTATATACGCCACGTAACTCTCGCACCGCTAAAAATACACCAACAATTAAATCGTCGAGCTGGCGTTAATCGAGAGCCGGGCAGGAATATTTTCCACCAAGCGCTTCTCGTGCATGGCATTTCTATCTCACCCGCTTATAAATCGGCGGCTGGGTCAAAAGGATCGTTAAAAAGAAGGTCGAATTCGTCGATATCCCGTGCAGCAATGAGAAATTTCGCTACTCATTTGACATCTAAATTTTTTAAAATTATTTTTATAGTTATTATTTAATATTTATAAAATAAATATTTCGAATATTTTAGTTTTAATATATCAATATCAATTAAATAATTTGGAAAAAATCAAAATTGAAAATTATTAATAAATTTAGATTCAACACCATGGTGGAAAACAACCAAATCCAGGCAAAAAATAAATAAATAAACAAAATTTAATCCAACGCATAATTCAGAATGAACCTAAAAAAAACAATTATTTTTATCACAACAGACTAAAACCAAATCCCTCTCATGTCTGAAACCAGAATCACAAATTAATTTCTCACTAACCGAAGCCACAGCAGTTCCCAGCCTCTCCAACTTCCTACCCACCCCCAAAAAACATAATCAAACTTCAACCACCACAACCCTTCCCTCCTCTCCTCCACTCTCGATTGATTTTACCCTCTGTCAGCCGGCGGACTAAATTAAATCCAAGTATCGCAGCGCGGCCACGGCACAAAAGGCGCTCCAGCCGTCCCTTATATCCGACATCGGAGCCCGTTAATTCAACTATTCGCCAGGCCGGCAGCAGCAAACCGTAATCGAACGCGCCAAGTATCTATATACATTGCGCGTATACATGTGCGTACTTGTTGCCAAGCTAGCTGAATAATGATGAGAAGTTTGTTTGCTACTGGTGGCGCCACGGACTTGAATGACTACTGGTGGCCCAGCAGAAAGCTCAGGTGCGCCAGCGGGATTGCCGCGCGGATTGTGTAGGAGGTGTAGCGAACGAATTAAGGCCTGAAGGCCGGATGAAATTGCTTTTTCTTGGATGGGAGAGACTCTTTCTTGAGTGGGCGATTTTTCAGGATGCCTGTGAGGCGGGGAATTGAAGAGTGGATTGGTCGAGTTTCTTTTTTGCGAGTTCGATGGTGAGATTTTTAGGTTTATTTTGTTGGGGATGCGAGGTGTGGGTTCGAATGTAAACTGTAGGGTTTTTTGACAGAAAATGTTTATAAAAATGTAATTATTTAAAAATTGGATAAGAACATTTTTTCAATTTACTCAATGATGTCAATTTGCTATTCTTCGGGAAATTCTTTTTTTAATTTCCACTTAAGTTAAATTGACTTTTTTCCGTTAACTTTACAGCAAGTAATGGAAAGTAACGAAAGCTGTATACAAGCAAAACACAATCAAATTGAGAGGTTCACGTTGTGATTATATTGCCCATGGAAAAGTTTGAAATTAACATTCTACTCAATCAATATTATAAAACCTTCTGCATCCCTCAGAAAAAACTACTGAGTTGTCTGTCCTAATCCGGAATTATCTACTTTTTAATTACTTTAAGAATTGAGGTTCATCGTAAAGTTTAAAATATTCTTTAAATAAGTCATATGTATGTATATTCACGTTCAAAAAATGCATATTATTTATTACAATAATTTTTTATTCTCATCCAAACGTTTGAAAACTTAAAAACATAAGTAATTACATTATCAACCATTTAATACTTTCATCATCATACACCACACTCCTCTCAAATCCACTAAACGCACGGATTCCACTGAAAAAAAACTCCAAAGTAACCTACTTGAATAATAAACCAAGAATCTCAAAAATCTCAAGACCCCGACGAGGACTTGTACCCGGAACAAAAGGATCCTCCACCCTCCCACCCTCGTTTGTCCGCGCCCGAAAGGAACTCGCAAAAAAGACCAAGACCCCCCCCCCCCACTCGCGGAAACAAAAGAAAAGCGAAATTCTCCGGAATGGCCTTAAAAAAAAGGAGAGACTCGCAAGATAGATCGAGGCGATGGGGCAAGGAAGGAAAAGAAAGCAGGGCTGGCCGGCGCCCTGTCGCCTGCAGAAGTAGCGCGAGAGTAAGGAACTTCTGGCGTAGGTTATATGTATATACAGTGCGCAACTTCGCGCGCGCTCGCGCAGACAATCAAAGAGCCGAGCTGTTGGTATGTATATAGGGGAAGGGCGTGGGGGGAGTGTCGCGAACTTTGGACACTTTTGCGAGAAGCGGGATGCAAGCCCTTCTGAGAAAATAGTATTGTTGGGAGGTGGGATGCTGGGCTGGCTTGATGCGGTTAGCGCTGTAATTGCGCGCAGGCTTTTGTTGAGGAATTATGTTATAATGTGGTTTTGCTGCGATTTATTATAATGCGTGCTGCTTTTTGCGATTGAGTTTGTGAGGTTGTTGGGAAAGTGGCTGACGAATAAATATCTGAATTTAATGAGAAATATTGAAGATTCATGTAATAATTTGAATAGTTGGATTATATTTTAAATGTATATTATTACCCTACAATAACGCTACAGGATACTATTTACGCAAATTGAGAACTATGGAATTAAATATTGTTATTGAGCCAATTCTATGAATTTTATCCAAACTAAACGTAACATTACACGAGATAATCACAATTTAATAATCACAGATGAAAATAACAGAACTAACCAAATTCCAAACTCTAACTACACCAAACCCAAATCCCTTAACAAAATCAGAATTCACTACCAAACCCCAACCGCTTAATAATCTCATGGCACAATTAAATCTCACGCCGCAAATGAAACTTAACGATCCCCTTCCCCTTTCCTGCCGCTTTTACCCTCGCTATATTTCAGGCCATTTACAAACATATCACTGGCCGAGACGCGTGGCGGGCCCTTCTAATTTCGGCGCATTAATTACATGTAAACGTAGCCATGCGCGCATTGTTTGAGCGCTTTGAAAATTAATTCGCCACAGCGCTATTAAATTATTGTTATCGGGCGGTTGTGGTCGCTGCTGGCCTCGTTAGTTAAAACATCATCGACGTGCACTGATCTGCATTGCAGAGGTGTAACATTAGTAGTGCTGTTGATGCAAGGGGGTGGATATACTGTAAGTGATGTACGGCAATGTTTTGAAGTCACTTTTTTTTCAAATAATTTTGTTGTATTTATCCATAGTTTCGAGATATATGGGAGTGACTTGTTATCGTGAAGTACTAAGGAAAAACAATATGCGTATAATTTTTTGAAGAACGGTCTTTTATGATGTACTTTTTAAAAGTAATGTAAATGCAATAAATGCACTTTCAATATAATTTATTATTATTGTTACGTCGTATGACGTATAAAATGCAAGTTTTATAAAAAAAACCAATTCAGAAAGTGATTGACACATCAATGCTGAATGTAGAGCACAATATAAGGAGGACGCGCAGCATTTGCAAGTTGTCATTGCAAAACTAAATGCCGTCTCTACTGAAAATGTAATAGCGTCAAAACACTGACCAAATTAACCGAATAAAAAGGTGACATTGAGGTCACCAAAGTCGGTTCGAAATCAGGATTCGGCTCAACATCGGCGCGACGCTACCAGGCTGGTAAGCAATTTCAATTAGTATTCCCCAATTTACGGACCACCGATAACCCCTATCACACAAAAGCCACTGTGCCAATGTACGCGCATATTATCCCCCCAAAATAAGCATATTCACAAGTACTACAATTACGACTTATCGGGCGACTAATATTCAGGAAGCTGTTGTCTATCGATTCAATGAGCCGCGCCGCGAACTGCGTAATTTTCCCGTTTCCCCGACTATAATTATTCCCAAACTTCCCACAAAGGACCTGTACCCTTCCCGAAATTTATACCCCCAGCGTACCACATCAACCCTTTCCAGCTCGCACTGCTCTGTCTTTTCAATAATCACCCGACACGCATCGCTCGCGAAAAATCCCGATAAAAACCGCCTCACGCAAGATGCGTAAAACGACGTCACATCCTTAAAACCCAAGGCAAGACTTGGCCGTATGTGTGAGGCCACACGCGCTCGCGCGTCGATATCTTTCAACATCAAGACACGCTCTCCACCTTCGCTGCGCTGCACTTTAATGGCCCACGAGCGTCGGCCCGGACCTCGCCCGCCCTTTATGGCCCATTAGCTCTGTGCGCAGCCAGCTTCTCTCTCTCTCTCTCTCTCTCTCTCTCTCTCTCTCTCTCTCTCTCTCTCTCTCTCTCTCTCTCTCTCTCTCTCTCTCTCTCTCTCTCTCTCTTCCGATATCGACTCGCCAAGGACATTTCCTCGCTCTCTCCGGTCGGCGATAGCGAACGTACTCGGGACTCGCTTTTCTCTGCAGGCTCGTTGTTATCTCGCCGAGAGGCGATTGAGGCGAGGATAGTGGCTTTTAAGTGCGTGGGATTTCTAATTGCTGGGGCTGCCGCTGCTGGATTCAGCGTGGAAAGGATTATGCTTCTTTCCGTTGATGGTAAAAGTTTCGTGAAATTTTGCTCGTTCGTTTAGCCTCTACGATTGGCTGTCGTACCAAACTCATCTACTTAAACCTATATTGTTCCGCTATTCCTAAATATAACCTTATAAGCGATATTCATTAAAGTAATTTTCAAGCCGTGGGTGCGTTCATGCATGCAGGAACGCTCAAAGGCTTATGCACACACACACATATACACACAACCCTCTCCATCTAGCAAATCCCGTGTCTCGCCTCTCGTGATCGAATCGCGCCTAAAGCATCGTCGTCGCTCCTTCCGATATTGAAAACACCTCGTCCTCTGCCCCAGCATATTCCCTCTGCCTCTTGAAATAAATCCGTCTGCGTCGCCTAACTAGACGACGACGAGAGCGGAGAAAAGGAAAAGAGGCCGAGGCTTGCGCGAGCTCTCACGTAGAGGCGAGGATGAAAAAAGAAAAGGCTAAAGCTGAGGGGTGGAGACGGAGTAACGGGAGAGGAGGGGTGCCGTTTGATCGCGCGTACGAGAGACGAGCGGAAAGCCATTTTCCCTTTTTCCGGCACGCACTTCGTCTTACTCGAATGAACGAAATCACTCGCCGTTTCTTCCCCCGGCTGTAGCCAAGTGCAGCGGCGCAGAGTGTAAAGCTGGGGCTTTTCGTGTAAATAGGGAAGAATTGACTATTGTTCTTTGGTTTTGAGGTAATGAATTATTTACTTTAATTAATCATATTTTGATGTTTTGTTTATGCATTTGAATGGAAATTTCTCGAATGTACAAGTACTATTATACTAAAATTATTTTAGGAAAAGCATTATTATATATACATTGAAAATACTAAATATTATGTCCATTTTACGTACTGGCAAAGTACTGAGTAAAGTCACATATTTACCCGAGGGAATAATTGACTTTACTCTCGAGCTGCGTATAGTACTTTATACCCACCTTAACTATGGTCACTTCTTTTTTTTATTTTTTTTTTTTCAATAAATTTTCTATTTTTTCTAATAAACATGCTAGTAGGAAAATAATGACCGAGGAAAGAAATAATGTCATAGGAGGGAAATAATGGGCCATTACTTCCCTCTTCGAGATTTTCGGAAACAATATGCCACTTTATATACGCTTTTTCGGGAAAATAAGTGGCCATTATCATTGAGATGGGAATAAAACATTTTTTATAATGTAGACGATACTTATCGAATACATACATCATTTTATGGTGTATTAAAACGAAAACTTATAAGCTATTTTAACCACTCTAACCCAAAAATACAAAACTAAGCAATCCTATTCGCGACCAGTCGATGCATAAAACAAACTTTAAATTATTTAATCCGATCCTCTCACTCGCTCTCAAAGTAAAGTCACCCTTTCGCATCCCTCAAAATA